>OY718808.1:2143237-2155737 GCA_963070105.1 Litomosoides sigmodontis
CCACCCACGTTTGGCTATTACGAAATGTGAAATTTTAAAAATTGGCCTATATTGAGGTCAAAGGAAGGAAATTATCTTTTCAAAGTCGTAAAAGCTGAGCAGAAGTGTTGGTTGAATGGATGTTCACATCGGTCTATTAACGCACAATTTCACTGTACCGTAACTTTTTTCCGAACTTTCTCAAATGATAGCTCTTTCTTATCACAACACTTCCAGTAATTATCTAAGCATTCGCATCACTGCTTACTACTTGGATTTTCCTGTCCTTATCACAGCTATTATCAATTTTTCAATTGCTCATGAATTTCTCGCCTCTATTTCCCTTTAATTTAATTAAATCAATGACAAACATAGGCTAAAATTAATCAATCAACGATGCCAACTAATTTTTGTATCATCTTCAGTCACAAAATTTCCTTGCATTTAACGGTTACCACGAATCATTTTATCCACTCAGTTACTCTTAGCAATTTTAATTCTCTCAATACTAATTAATTATCATGTGTGATATGCACAATTTGAAGGGATCAAAGATTAGCACTTGTTACTACCCTCAGTTCGGTAATATGCAAGGAATATAGGAACTGTTATCTGTTATTTTCATTTATTACCATTTTGTGAGAGTAGCACTTTACATCTACTGTACTATAGTAGCAATAAAATCAATCCATTATCAAGATACACCGGGAACTCCAAAACTTTTAGGATAATTAAAAAAATTCCACGAATTAATTATCATTTTATATCGCTTATGCCATCAATCGTACTGTATGATCGGTCATTTCAAACGAATTTTTTTTTCCAGCTTACACCTTACTCATATTATCGCCTGAAGATGAGGAGGATGTAGATAGGTTATATTTAAAAAAAAAATTTGCATAATTAACAATATGAAATATTGCAGTCATTGAAATTTTTAAATGCAAATAAATATAATATTGATGAAATTGAGAAAATTTTTTGCTAACATTTTTATGAGCTATTAATTATGGTTGACCATGTGAACTATAATTGCACTTCTCTTTCTTGTTTCTTCCTTTTTTTTTAACGATAATTAGATGGGTATCATATTCCGTCCATTTCATTCCACCCATTTCTTGCCCTCTTGTCGGACAGTGTCCTTTGTTTTTTGTTTGTTTATTTGTTTATTTGTTTATTTGTTTTGCGGTTCGGTGTTTTTGCAACAGGAAAAAGTTGCAATATCTGCCATGAAGCATTTTTTGTTTGTCATGCAGCAGCTATACCAATTCCAATCCAAACAACTCACTCATTTCCAATTCGAAAATGACATTTTGACCTTTGAAGGCTTTTATTGGCGACATTTAATGACCTCAGTCTATTTTATAATTGGATTATGGTCACTTTTATGTGTTGTGCATTTTTGCAACGAAAACCTTCCAATTATATCACTTCGTTAAAATTTATTGAAATAATAATTAAGTTCTACTAACATCGTCGTTTTTGCTTTCTTTCTTTATTTCAGAATTTGCACACACTCATTCAATCATTTCACATTTCGATCATTTTAAAGAATTTCTGCACTGCCCATTTCATACTCTCCAGGAAGTTATAAAATTTGATTTTGTAAACTTACATGCAAAAAAATTTTACCAATCAAATTTGTTATTTTTTGAAATTAATGTTTATTAGTGTAAATTGAAAGTTGAATCAGAGCATTGATGAAAAAATAAATGAAATGTCGAGAAGGAATAAATTAGCGTAATTGATTGGTCACGTCGTCAATTAGCGATCATTTTTGAAATGCTCACTTGCAGTAGGTTTGGTTTTCAAAGAATTACTATTTTTACAAAAATGCTTGTGTTGTTTTAAAATTTGACGAAAATGCCGAGGAATTTGCAATCAATCACCTCCCTAATCCTCCGTATTTTTCACTAAATTATTGAATGTTAGCGGATAATTAATTACTCATTCTATTTTAAATTCAGTAAAGTTTTCTCATCTAATCTAAATATTTGATTCGGTGTGATTTAATATAATTACAAAAATTCTCGCCTAAAATATTCAGATCTTTTTTTTTTTATCGCTGCATTAACTTCACCTTTACCTACGTTATGCATAATTTCATGAAACTGCATCAGATCAGTGCTGTTTAATTTCCTTTTTGCTTTCAATTTCATTAAAATTTCAAATTATCATGAGAATTTTTTTTTTCAAATCAAGTCCACTGTAATTTAAAAACATGCACACCAATTGACGAACTGATCAATTAAGCCAATTTTTTTGCACGGAGATAATTAATTATTTCATTTTGCAATTGTTAAAGATGATAGCGAAAATTTCGTTTGATAAAAGTGGCATAAGTTAAATCAATTAATTAATTGATGATTGGTTGATATTCGTCGGGGTAGCTGAAGTTTCTCAACTATTACTTATCCTTAAGTAAAGTTAAATTGCTATTAAAGTGAATTTCGATTTATTGAAAAATTTTATTTGCAAAATTAATTAATTTCACAATAGCATTACAAAAAAAAAAAAGACAAGAGGTATTGATGCCAAAGGATTTTCGATGCATTCATGTGGTTCGATCAACCTATACTATCCTCTCCACTCGTACAGTACAAAACAGTAGCACCAAATATACACGTACAATTTGAGCAGCAAATATTCTATCCCATTCCAATTCTATTCTATTCTATGCCACTCAAACCTATCCTATTCTATTCTGTTCTCTTATTGTGATTGTTTTATTCCATGCAGTCTTCCAATTTCATCCCATATTTACATCAATCTTTTTCCCAATTCTCTCCTAGTTTATCCTAATCTTTTCTCTCTCCTACTTCATCCTAATCCTCTCTATCTTATGCCAATTTTTTCATCCATAATTTCCGCATCTCATTCATTTCCATCAATTCCCACTTAATGTCACCACTTGCCGAGCAGATTATCCATTTTCAGATTTGACTAATTCGCTAACTAAATAACAACTGTTCTCACCTGGAAACTATCCCATATCTCCTCTCTCACCTAACTGCTTCTTGCATTGCATAGTTGCTTTGCCGCATTTGTCGGAGGAACTTTCTGGATTTGCTGTGAGTTCGTTGTTTGCTATGATAGTAGGACGGATTCACGCTGCCTGTCGCAGCTTGCCAGGAGCTTATCCGATTCCCTCCACCACCGAGTTGTGGTGCGGTAGAGGAGAAGTACTGTATCCTTGCAAATACTGTTGATGAAGGATGTAGCTTATTATTGATGGATAGTTTATTAGCGGAATAATAGCCTGTAAAACATCACCAGAAGTTCACAAGTGGGTGACTGGTGGAAATTAACAATGTTAAATATGAAGTGAAATCATCTCAGACACGTGAAATGAGCGAAATTATGGCTGGCAACAGCCGGATGGTCAAAGAGATATCTAACTTGTAAGTGATTTGTAATTAGCTGTGAGGTCACAGCTGGGGTGCTGCCGCCAGAGTAGTTCGAAGGTTGTCTGTTAATAATATTTTTGAATTCTCGACACCGTTTTCATCGGTCACTCTTACTGATTGGCAGGAATATTTGACAGAAATGTTTTTGAAAATTAATATATCATCATTGATCATTGCCACATTATCATTTAACTTCTAACACTAATACTTTTCTTTTTTTTAGCAATTACGATAAATCGATAAATTTATCTATTTTGCCTTAATTACTTTTCTAGCAAATTTCATCTGTCATATATTTGTCGCATATCACTCTTTTACTTACATATCGTAGAGTAATGGTAATTTATTTCAAATAATTTTAATTATTTCAGCAATAATGCTGGGAGACTAAATGAGAGATGTTACTTCTAATTATTAATATGTACCATTAGTTAACTAATTGATTAATTAAGTTAATTAAGTACTAGTGCTATTTACTTCTATGTTTCATTCTTACACCGCCACACTTCACAACAATTTCCGTGGACCAATGAGGTTGGGAGAGCTTCTTCCTTCATCGTCCACTTCATCGTTGAGTGAAAAAAAAAAAAAAACTAGAGCAGTGGAATATATGTGTGAATGACTAAAAATCACAGCAAGCTATCTCCTCTTCTCTCTCTCTCTCTCTCTCTCTCTCTCCTCAATCTTTGTTAGTCTATTTTATTCTCAACTCTTTCAATTCATTTTTTTTTTGCAACAGCTGCCCAATGATTTGTGAACACTTAAAAATGTTCCATCTTATCACTTAATATGATAACTCGCAGTGATAAGCAAACAATGATATATGGTTTGGTGATATGGTGAAGTGATAAGTGATGAAGGTGGCAGCTTATTACGAACAATTTCTTCTGTTTTCTCACAGCTCTCTGTTTCATCCTTTTTTTTTTTAAATCTTTGAGCATTTCACTAGTGCTAATGTTAATGAAAGAAAAATGTTAAATAATCAATGCATACGTTTGTAAATGCAAGCAAATTTAAGATGAATTTAAAATATTAACGGCAAAAATTTCAAGTGAACGATGAAATTAACGATGAAATTTTCAAGTGATAAATTTCAAAAATCTTTCAAATATAAAGTCTCTCGTAAATTTTGTGCAATTCTTGAATTCATTTTTTTTTTTTGCTGAGAAAGAAAATCTTATTTATTTTTTTTAATTTATATTTACTCACTACTGTTGCTAACAAATGCTCTTTCGTTGTCTCACATTCAGGCAAAATGATTTTTTTTTTCAAAAAAAAGACGGAAATTAATTTAAGAAAAAAAAGACATGCAAAAATTTGTCTTTCTTTTTATCAAAAAATAATAAATTAAAGAAATAAGCAAAAAGATTTGCATCTTTTCATTTCGATTTTTGATTAATTCAAAGAGAATGAATGACAAGCATTCACCGTTGTTAGTCTTTTCATTCTTTATGAATTTTTTTTATCAGAAAAAAATTTCATCTCTTTTATTTCTCATTTTTTTTTGTTGAACAATAGAGAAAGGGAAAGAGGGAGAGGGAGTGGAAGTGTGAGAAAAAGTGAGAGAGAAAGAGCGAAATAGGCGGATTTCCAGGAAAAAAAAAGCCAAATTTTTTCAGCCAAACTTTTTTTGTCCATCCAATTCCTGCCATTTAGTTTTAACAAATAATCTTTTAATTAAGCTTCAATTTTCACAACCTTTACCCTGCTAGGAATCATTTTTCTTTTAAAATTTAAAACAAAACTTGTAAAACTGATTGTTAGAATAGACGCTAAATGTTCGCAAACATAGACGCAAAAATACATTTTCAGCTAAACTTCTGCATTTTGTAACTTTATTCTCACAACTGAAATCTTACATTTAGTGGTGAAATTTACAATTGAAAATGCTAAAATAAAAAAATTATCAAAAATCAATTATTAATAGCTTAAATGTTTTTTGTTCAATTGGAAATTTCTAAATTTAGTTGAAATTATTAGCAAAAATTAATGGGAACATATATGGAGATGTTGTAATCGAAATTCGTTATAATAATGTGAATTAGCTGACCACTCTTCAAGTACCATATTTCGAACAGCACTTCTGTCCAGTCCACTTAGAATATTGACATGTTTTGCTGTGGTAGATGAAGTGACTGAAAGCACGGCACGGCATGCGACAGATGTTAGTCGGAAAATTGTACCCGTAAAAATTGACCTGATAAGTTTTCGCTCATATAGACAACCTGCTAGTTGCGCGAGATCCGACCTATCCCGCCCCCGCACTCACCATCATCATCCTGTTGCCAATTTCTTTTCCTAGCGGACATCGCTATTTTCTCTCCTTTCTGCTTTTTTTTTTTTTTGCAAATATCATCTGCTCTTCGTTTCTCTACCACGTACTAATTAGGTCTTTAATTAACAGGTTGTAGTCAGGCTATCCACTATAATTATTTAGATTATATCTCCTTTTTTTTTCCAAAAAAAGAAAAGAAACTAAGAATCGTCCATTTTAAATAATTCGCAATTAATGAGATTAATTAATATTGCTGTAAAATATAATTTGAAGTTTCTTTTTTCAACATTTTAAATTACTAATTCAATTATCAACAAATCAATGAGAAAAGAAGGAATTTATCACCAATCAATGAAAATCAGAGCTTAATTTTAATCAAATCACTAAAATTTTACTATGAAACTTTCGTAATTTTTCCTTTTATTTTCTTAAAAAGTAATTTTGATTAAATTTCTTTTACTCCTTCTCTAAATGACAAAATGTTTTGTTGTATTTTACAAATTAATTTCTCGACTATTCCAGAGGAATTCCTTTCCTCAGATCTTACTCAAACACTTCATCAATTCATCTACATTGTTGAATTTCAGTGTGGTTGGGATGAACGGCCTGCAGCTGTGTTATTTGCATTGTTTACTAATTGATTACGGTATCATCCGTATCACCTTATCTTCACTGATAGTTCCATACCTACAAATCCTGCAGGTAATGACCTGTAGTACACGTAAAGGTCAACAAATACTTTTTTTTTGTACCATAATTAATGAGTAATTGCTAATAAAACATATGCATAATTTGTTGGATGTATTTTATACGTATAACGTAAAAGTGTAATGTGTTCTTGTGGCATTTTGTGAAATTTAACCCTTAAACGTATAAGTTACGCAAGTCTGTTTTTTTTTTCTTTATTAGTGCACGACTGTTTGTATTTTGGACGAGAAGTACTGTATGTGTTACTATTGGGAAAAAAAAAAAGGAAGATAAGCAAATTAAAAATTGATAGTATTATTAGTTGATGTTTCAATTTAATTGAAAATTATTAGTGAATATTTCAATCTAATTAAAAATTGCAAGTTTAGTTTTTTTTTTCATTAATTTGCTAGAGAGGAAATTTTTGAAATTTATTATGTTCTTTCTTTCTAACAAAATCATTTCTTTCCCACTTTACTATATTACATCGAAATGACCGAATCAGTCACATTCGCTTCTTTTCTTTGATCAATTACAGTCGACTGTTACAGCACAATACACACTTTTCATTCTTCAATTACTCTCCCATAAAATTTTAATCTGGAAATGTTTAAATTATACACTTTTCACATAACCTTTTTTTTTTTCGTTGCTATTTCTGGTGTGTTTTTTTTTCTTTTTTTATGGAGTCATTTCTTAAATAAATGTGAAAAATTGAAATTTTTTTTTGTGCTATTTAAATTTGTAATTTCAAATGTGCTCAAAATGTAGCTCAGAAAGTAGGTAACTTTTTACGTACCAATGTGAGCACGTACGATACGATAGGTACGTAAGGTTTTGCGAATAAACTCACTTCGTATGATGCTGGTTTTTTTTTAATTAGTACTAATTTTTCTCTTTATCCAATTCACTATTTATGCATTAATTCAATGAAATTTCTATTATTATGTTAAATTTAAGTACTATAGAATTTAATTTAATTATAAACTTAATTCAAATAAAATATTTCCTACATATTTAATAATTAATAAAATTTTTCAAAATTCAATACTCTTACCATATCATTTTTTCATTCGCACATCACTTCTCTCACTAATTTACAGCAGAACAATCGAAACTGTTTTTAGCCATTCTCATTCGACTGTAAGCAATTTTTAAAATTAACATTGATCAAAAAATGATGGAATTTTTTATTGAAATTTTATCATAAAAAAATGCTGTTTATCCTATGAAGAACGAAAAAGTAGGAATAATTTCATTTCATTTCAAATTGAATAATTCCCAAGTGATCCATCCCAATCACTCGAAGCAAAGTGATACTGTCTCCTCTCTCCTCTCCCTTTTTTTTTTTTTTTTTTTTTTTTTTTAAATTGCTACACAAATAGCAACAAAGCCGTATCAATACGTCCAGTCCCGTTCGTCCATCCCACACTCATTCCTTTGACGAAATGCAAAAGGCTTGTTTTGTTATTGGCTGTGCTAGAGCCTATGATCATTGAATTCAATTTGCAAAATTCATTATTACACTCCATTATTCATTCATTAAAATTCATTATTGCAATATTAAATTCATTATTTTTTTAAAATTAAAATCTCATTATTACAAAATTTGAAATTAAAATTCTTTATTATTCCATTACAAAATTAATTATTATTTGATATGGAATGAATGAACGAGGATGTAAAATGAACGAAAAACCCAAACAGAGCATTGCATTGCAATAAATTAGAGGTAGGAAAATTTGAAATGAACTCTTTCTCTCTCTCTCTTTCTCTCTCTCTCTCTCTATTTCTTTGGCTTGATATGCAGAGGTAAGCTATCATCATATCAGTGATAACTGAAATGCAGACAATATGTAACACTTATTTTAATATCAAATATTAAACAGGAAATTAAAATTTAGCAGCGTAGGTTTTGTTGCAAAAAATGAAATATGAAGAGGTCAAGTTAAAATTTTGGCAACATACGTTTTATTACAAAAAAAAACAAATTTTAAATACTAAATTAAAATTAAGCAACATTAGTTTTGTAATTTTAGACACGAAAAGGTTAAATTAAAATTTAGCACCGTGAAACTAAATTCTGTTTATCAGGAATATTTTAGCGAAATTATAAAGTGCCCATTTGCTACCACTTCTTTTCTTTCTTTCTTTCTCTCTCTCTCTTTGTTGCTGCTTCTGCTCTCATACTCTTCTAAATTTCAAAAATCATTAGCATATTTTGTGGTCTTTTTTTTCTTAAATTTTAACTAAAATTTGAATTGATGTACGAGAACGCTAGGATTAGTGATCAACAATGATTCATAAATGTCAAATCAAAACAGCATCGATTGAATTTGTCATTCAAATTTTTTTTCCTGTTGGATTTTTCAATTTTCGTTTTGCATTTCGCTTCCTTCAAATGTTGCTATCTTCAAGTCACACAGCCATCCATCCTCACATCCTTTTGTGCGCACTTTCAAAACGATTCATTTAGGTATTTTTTCATTGCCTACACTTCCTTTACTAGTTGGCTTACCTCGTCAACACCACCAATAACACTCTTTACAACTACTATTGTAAAATTATCACGCACACGTACGCACAGACACACACGCATCCACACGCAGACACGTCAAAATCTACCGTGAAATTTGGTTATGATTTTGCTATCGTCGTCAGCACTGGCTTATTAAGCCCTTTCTTGCAACATTCACACTACTTTAAGCTGACCAAGTAGACATTCTCAATTTTTTTTTTAAAAAAAAAAGATTTTAAATGCGAAAATTAATTTTCCAACTAAAGTGATGAAGAAAAAGAATGCGTGAGAAATTGTTGAAAGCATTAAATGCAATTACACATTGCTCGTTTAATTGTTTCAAGTTTTAAAATTCTTTAAAAGTTTTTTTCTTTAGTTAGACGGAAATTTTCTGCAATATAAAAAATAAAAATAAAACACAAATTTCTGCAACATATAACTTGTAAATTAGCTTTACAAAAAAAAAGACAGAAGAAGAAGGGATGAAGAAGTGGAGTTGGAGGAAAGAGTTGCGAAAACATTGCAGTGAATTCCAATTTAATTGAACCGTTTGTCGCACTGAAATTAAATCGAAATTAAATTAGCAAAAATATAAGAATCGAATCTTTGTTAACGACTTTCTTCCTCTTGCCTTTTTCATTGCTTTGATGTGAACGAATGATCCATTAAAATTAAAGCTATGAATGATTTCAAATGTAAATTTCATCTCTTTTCATTTAATGTGATTTAAAATTTCGTTTGAAATTTATTCCATTTAGTGCATTTATTCACGTGTATTTAGTTTATTTTTGAAACGTGTTGAAATTTACGTTACGTGTTATACATTACTGCCAATAATGTTGAAAGTATTGGTGGTTATTTGCAGAGAGATACGATGATGCTTTATGATGGAATGTGAATGCATATCACCACCACCAGAATTTGATATTCCACCACCACCGGATCCTTCATTAATTTGGCATTTACTGTCCGATGAACCTGCTGATGAACTTATTCAGGTTCTCTTTCTTCCTCTCTCTCTCTCTCTCTCCCTCATTCCCTCCCTTTTTTTACCATCAAGTATTATAAGGAACTCTACGACTGTAAAATTAGCGAATGTTTTGATAAAATTTGAAATTGTTTGTTAGATGTGAACGGATATTATCATCGGTTTTCGTAAGTTTCTAACTGTTTTTAATTAATTTCTTGCATAAATTGCAAAAGAAAGTTTAAATTGCAAAATGAGAAGGAACGGATGAAGATTTTTTGGATGTTGCAAAAAAGAGAGAGGAAGTAAGGTATGTGCCACTTAGAGAGGAAGAAGCTCTTTGAGGAGGAAAATGATCAGAACGATATATATGTAAATTGACATCTGCATCCATCTTCTTTTTTTCTTCCCTCAAACCACACTTTCATGTAAATTTAAATGAAGCTAAGACGAATAATAATATAATAATAATTACTACTACAAATAGTAATAATAAATAATAGTAATAATAATAATAATAGTAATAATAATAATATTAATAATAATATAATAATAATAATAATAATAATAATAATAATAATAATAATAATAATAATAGTAATAATAATAATAATAATAATAATAATAATAATAATAATAATAATAATAATAATAATAATAATAATAATAATAATAATAATAATAATAATAATAATAATAATAATAATAATAATAATAATAATAATAATAATAATAATAATAATAATAATAATAATAATAATAATAATAATAATAATAATAATAATAATAATAATAATAATAATAATAATAATAATAATAATAATAATAATAATAATAATAATAATAATAATAATAATAATAATAATAATAATAATAATAATAATAATAATAATAATAATAATAATAATAATAATAATAATAATAATAATAATAATAATAATAATAATAATAATAATAATAATAATAATAATAATAATAATAATAATAATAATAATAATAATAATAATAATAATAATAATAATAATAATAATAATAATAATAATAATAATAATAATAATAATAATAATAATAATAATAATAATAATAATAATAATAATAATAATAATAATAATAATAATAATAATAATAATAATAATAATAATAATAATAATAATAATAATAATAATAATAATAATAATAATAATAATAATAATAATAATAATAATAATAATAATAATAATAATAATAATAATAATAATAATAATAATAATAATAATAATAATAATAATAATAATAATAATAATAATAATAATAATAATAATAATAATAATAATAATAATAATAATAATAATAATAATAATAATAATAATAATAATAATAATAATAATAATAATAATAATAATAATAATAATAATAATAATAATAATAATAATAATAATAATAATAATAATAATAATAATAATAATAATAATAATAATAATAATAATAATAATAATAATAATAATAATAATAATAATAATAATAATAATAATAATAATAATAATAATAATAATAATAATAATAATAATAATAATAATAATAATAATAATAATAATAATAATAATAATAATAATAATAATAATAATAATAATAATAATAATAATAATAATAATAATAATAATAATAATAATAATAATAATAATAATAATAATAATAATAATAATAATAATAATAATAATAATAATAATAATAATAATAATAATAATAATAATAATAATAATAATAATAATAATAATAATAATAATAATAATAATAATAATAATAATAATAATAATAATAATAATAATAATAATAATAATAATAATAATAATAATAATAATAATAATAATAATAATAATAATAATAATAATAATAATAATAATAATAATAATAATAATAATAATAATAATAATAATAATAAATGTAAATAAATGAATGAGGATGACATGGTCGAAGGAGATCGACTTGGAGGCACTAATGTGAACTAAGCGCTACCATATTTAAATTTTCAAAAATTAGACGTAATAATAAGGTAATGCAGACTGGATAAATGAGTAAATGGAAGGAGGAGAAATTAGGGTGGCCAGGTCAAACAAGGCTAACTTAGAGGTCAAACGGTCAGTGTAAACTGAATGCTGTAATATCTGAATTTTCAGTTGCAGCAGTGTGATAAAGACGAGCAGATAACATCATATGGTGATAAGATATCATCCGTACTTACCAATCTACCTGATTATCTCATCTATGCCTTACTTGCAATTGGTGCATTCATTTCCGCCACCCTATTAGTCGTCGCTTTTCGCAAAAAAAGGTTTTCAATTTCGCTTTCTTAGCAAAAAATTTTTTTTGCTCACATAATTTTTGAAGAAGAAAAATGGACAAAAAATTAACAGAAAAGATTTAGTTAGTAAGATAAATGAAATAATTACTTCTAATGTTAGAAATTAAAAAAAGTAGCAAAATACAATAAATTAGTAAAAAAAAAGGAATATGAATTAAACGTACTAATTATTAATTATTTGTACATTTTTTTCCTTTCGTTTCCAACACAAAAAAATTATTGATCTCAGTGAGTGATAACTAAAAACAGTAAAAAAGTAATTGCATTTAATTAAGTGTTCGTTATTAATTAAATGTGTCAAACAATATTATCATTACTTCTTTCAACTT
>OY718808.1:2758237-2970737 GCA_963070105.1 Litomosoides sigmodontis
TACAATTGCTTTTGATTTTGATAAAATTTTTCATAAAATTGAACTATGAACAGTATGTATCGTTTATTTGCAAAATTTGCTGAAATCTATTAATAATTAATGATTAAATTAAGTGTAATTAGCGAGTATAATGTAATGCAACAAAATGGAAAACTAAAATTTCATCAAAAAACGGGACGTTTTTTATCATTGACATTTTTTAACTTAATTTATGAAATAATTTTAATCGAAAGCTTAACGTAGCATAAGCTACACTTACTTGAAGCATAGTATATGCTATTTTTCGTGAATGTCGACAAGCTTCTGAGATGGAATTTAGAGCTAAACGGTGTTCATTTAACAAACTTCTAGCTTGTTTCAATTCTTGCTGACATTCTGCTAAACGTTGCTGACATTCCATTAATTCGTTCGTTACCTGTCAACAGTACTTTTCTTTTTTATAATTTATGCAAGAAAGAAAAAAAACTTTTACAAGAATTTCCCATGCTTCTTCTTTTACATATTATTTTATTTGTAATTTAAATAAACATTAAAAAAATGGTTACTTGCTAGTAGCGACAGTACTAAGAATATTTAAAATACATGGAAATTATTATGTGACATTTTTCTAATTAACTTAACCTGCTGAGGATGTGCTTCTGTTTGTCCTCTTTCTTTGAAATATGATGACACAACTGGTTTTACATCATTTGTACAAAGGATAAGCGTCCCATCCGTTCGATATTGCTGTATAACATTTAGCATTTTCTTGCGTGGACCAAATGCCTAAAATTTCATCCTTAACATTCAATTACAATGTGGAAACATGAAGTATGAAAGTGTGTATTAAGTAAGCATAATTTTAATTAATGAGAAAAAGTATGAATTATCAAATGGGAATAAAAGCATACCTTAATGCCAATCTCCATAAGATCAGCATCATTAAGCTCCATGAATAAATTTAAATCAATATTTTCGTTTTCAAATATTTCAATATATTTTTCTAGTTTAAGCCGTGATAATAATTCCGTTAATGAATTCACTTCCATTGCTTTCTTTTCTGTACTGTTTTTATTCTTTTTACTCTAAAAAAAGATGCAAAATATTTGAGGCTGTTCTAGTAATGCAATTCAAAATCTAACTAATCTTAACACTTAGTCATCCAGAAATTTTTATATTTCGAAGGCAAGTTCAATGATGAGAGAAATGTTAAATCAACTTGAAAGCTTTTCCCGATAATATTTAAACGAAAATTAGCACTTAATTATTGCAACAATTTGCATGCGTATGCAAAGTTCAATATTCTAATACCATAATCCTTGCAGCATTAATAAATTTATGAAATTCATGATAAATGAATTACCCGCGGAGGATCCTTCAAAATAGCGATGGTTTTTGGATTGTCAAAAGCTAAAGCTTCACCATCTTCACCTTTTAAATTCTTTAATTTCGGATCACCGTCCTGAAATGGTGGACATCAATAACGGGAAGCAACTTGAAGAAAGAAGGAAACTAGTCAACGTAAGAGGGTTTTGCAAGACATTATTAATGATAAGCTTATCTCTTAGAAAGACAGATCATTTAATTATTTAAAAAGCAAATATTACCGTACTTATGGTTAACCCTAACATCAGAAGCACAACGGGTTACATTCGAAAGCTCCAAAAGATTTGATGTGATATCAACCACTATCGGTTAAACTACCTATCGGTAACCTGACCTGAGACTTACTTTATTTGCAGTGTTTTGATCCTCTGAACTACGAGAAATACTTATCAGAACAAAACTGCATTGCTCAGAAAACATGCAAGCAGCAAACCAAAAACTAATTCTGTGGGATCAGATATGATATTTTCTTTTTTTTCATTGGTTCATTATAGATTGTCTGATAACGTTTTAATTTCATTATTTGCTATCAAAGTGATAAAAGAGAAATGGTTTGAAAGAAACACTAATCGAAATTTTTCAGAAATTCAAGAGAAAAATAATAAGAAATATTGTTGTGATCGCTCCTTCCCCTTCCTTCCACTCACTCTTCATCAAAACATATCGAAATAAAAATTTTGATTAATGAAGAAGAAACAGCCTGCAACCTGTCTAACGCGAAAAAAAAAGAATTATTCAGTTATTTTCCCTAAAATAACAGAATAGCAATGGTAGCACAGAAAAATCAAAAAAGAGCGAAGTTTTAAAAATAGGAAGAGCAAAAAGTTTTTTGACGAGATGTATAAAAGAATTTTCCCATATATGAAGTTCATTGTGATAAATGCACAGATATTGTGTGAAACAATGAATAAATGTGGTTGTCGGTAACGAATACAAAAGAACCGCTATCATTCAATTTTATTCGCCAATTAAAGGTAAAACTGGCAAATGAAATGTTAGAATTTATAGATTAAAAAAATTGCTTCATTTATTAATCTGATTTTGATAAATAAAAAAATCTTTCACATATTGATTCGCTATAAAAAGAAAATGACAAACATGACATACATTCTGCAACAGCACCAGTAGTGTAAGTTCATGTCCAATACTACATGCAGTTAACGTTGGTGTCATACCATGTAAATTTGAAATGTTAGGATTAGCACCATTATCCAGCAAAGCTTCTGCAATATTAGCCTGTGAGCAAGCAGTTGCATAAGCAAGTGCTGTATCACCCATATTATCCTGCTTATCAACTACAGCATCTTTTCGTATTAGTAATCGTACCTAAAAAAAGAAATTTTTTGTTTAAGATTAGTTTGCAAAACTAAATCAGCAAAAGAATAAATAGAGTTATTCGTTGTACGTGAATTAATACAATAGTCCTTGTAAAAATTTAAAAAAAAAATCAAATTTTGCAACGATCAAAATATTTTGGATGAGAAGAACCATATAAAATTGAAAAACATACGACAGCCAAATTTCCACATGTAGCAGCAAGCATTAGAGCTGTTTGTCCACTTGCATTGCATAAATCTACGAAAGCTCCAGATCTAAGCAATAATGCACAAACTGCTTCATGTCCAAGATAAGCGGCATACATCAGTGAACTCCATCCACTTCCATTTAAGCGATTTGCATCAAAACCCGTTTCCAGTTGGGCCTGCAAAATGACAATTCGATATTGCTGGAACAATTTCGAACAAAATGATAACAATTTTGGCTGATTTCTTTTTTGCTTTGTTCTAGCACAGGTAATGGCTTCATGAATAAAACAACTCATAAATAATGTTTTAACCCTTACACTATGAAATATATTGGTATTTGTTATATAATTGTAAATTAGGGTGCTTGAAGGGCCCATATAATTCTAGTAGTCTAAGTTGTGATATATCCATTTCATAAATGATCACTATATTATCACTACAGTTTATAACCTTTCTCAATTCGAGTATATTTGATTGGTAAATAGAATGCTTACTTCAATCACCGGTGTATCACCCATACTAGCAGCAGTATAAACATCATACGGACTGTAGAGAGCATCATCGTATACTCGTGGAAGTTGTATCGGTGCTTGTGAAGTTTCTTCATAAGACTCAACTGTATTTTTTACCGCTGTACTGTTATGAGATATTCGTGGTAAATCATCACTGAAACGTACTGAACGTACCGCGCTCGACATGCCTGTTATCTGAAAAATGATAACAAAGATTAATTTCAATAACAGTTAATGTGATCTGAGAGTGATTAGTCATATTTTATTTACGTCTCAATCAATAATTCCTAACTTTCTTTCAATCTCTTTTTTTTTTTTTTGTATTCACTAGTGATAAACGATCATTCTTCAGAAATCAAATGAAAACAATAGATAGGATCAATTAGGGTTAAGTAGAGAGAAAATAAAAAGAAGGCTAAGATCAGTTACACTTAAATTAATTTTTTCTTTTCTTTTTTTTTAAGTAATCATATAAAGTTTGGAAAGATTATCAACTGAATAACTGATCAGTTAACAGTGTGAGAGAAATTGGATGATAAAATTCTTTTCACACTATGCCTGATAGGATATGATTAATATAGGAAGTAAGTTAGTGAAGCATTTAACTGCAGAATTAGAATAAAACATGAAAGGGAGGCATTTCCCCGGAGCTCTAATTCTTCCTACGATAATGAGTGATATGATTATAGAGATCACCAACAACAACAAAAAAGGAACTTCTGGAATTTTCCTAAAACTATTTGCAAGGTACGTACGGCTAATATTTGTTTAGCATGCCAATCTTATTCATATATTATATTTTTTTTTGATCTAATCTTTAATAAACCACCTGATAAATCAGTAATTTCGTTAAATTTAAGCTTTCACCTAATGTATATTAAGGTTTTTTTTTGCCATCGGTTATTTGCTTGAATTAATATATATCTTCCAATAATCATTACGGCATTACTTCTATAACAATTTGTTCTAGAAAAAAGTAGCAATTATAAATTGTAAATGTGTTCTTCGTAGCGGCTAATTTATTTTGTGATAGTCAACCAGTCTGAAACAGGTTCATCAAGTGACAGTTCGATAATTTCGATGCCAGAAGAGTTGAAAAAGAGGTGAACAGGTTTTTCCTACCTCACAATCAAAAACTTTTGTTACTTTTTAATCTTCTAGTTTCCAAACACTAAATGCAGATTCAAAAATTTTAAAGCATCAAAAATCACTCACTCAATAATGCAATCAACATGTAATTTCAATTTCATTTATTCAATCAAAGACTCGACAAATGTTTCGGAGTTGTTGCAAAGTTACCTATGCATTTCTAATTTTTTTTTTGATATTTCAACTTTTTCATTGCTAAATGTGATTTTCACAAAAAAAAACAGAAAAGAATGGACATACTGTGTTCGCAATTACAATTTATCTAAATTTTCCTTAAAATTTCTCTTTGATTCTACAACTGCACTTCATTTCATTTCTAAGTCCAAATCTTCAAATCTCACTAGACTATTTCTTCTTTTAATTCTAGTCTAATCTAATGAACTTTCAGTGCAACCAATGACTATCAACCCAGTAAAATCGTTAAAACAACAACAACAAAAAAACCTAATTACAGGTACGCTACGATTATAGCAAAGAAATTTTCTCTTCAATTACAAGCGATAACACAAACGACGGTAGGAAGAATTGAATTTGAATGATCATGATAGTCAAACCCGTCTGACATCGTTTAAAACATTCACATAAACTCGTTCTTCTTCAAATAACAATTGTCTGCTGCCAGTGAAACTAAAAAATTCATGCATCATCCAATTGATATTTCTCAGTTACATTGACGGGGCAAAACTATGCAAATCGTTCCATCATTTTTTTTCCTTCTTTTCTTAATTTAATTTTTATATCAATTAAAAGTAAAAAATTATCTTCAAATAATATTCCCATGTTGATTTGCTTTTTTTTTTTATTCTTAACAAAAACAATCAATCAAATTCTTACTCGTACAAATGTGTGAATGCTAAATGAGATGAAATTAGACAGAAATGTTTGATAAAATACGATCTCAGTGATTTTTCTACAAGAAAAAAAAAAGAAAACTCATCAAATTCACTCATTGTTTGAAGAGAAGTGAAGTATTAGTGGTTTTTTTTTTTCAGAAATTTTTTAATAACCTTCCACTTATCATACGTTTCGTTGTTTGTTCAATCAATAACTGCAACTTTTTATTCTTGAAAAATTTTACAATTCTTTTCAAAAATAAAATGAAATTAAAATCATCAGTAAATTCATACGAAACTTTTTGGAATGATTTCGAAACGAAATCAGATTAATTTCAACTGTTTTTCACTCATCCTGATAAGTCTATCGTGTAGGTAATTTTGGAAATATGATTAAAATTTATCACTCATAGCATAGGATAATTGGCATTCACCGAAACTGTCATTAACATTTGCATTGTTATCATTTCATAATAGCTATTTTAGCAATCATTGTATTACTGTTAATGATAATAAGCGACCGTTGCAGCATAATTAGATGCTCTCTGAAGCGTCCGAGAAAAAGAAGAAGGCTTACGACGGCTTACTGATACGTTCATACTATGCTCAGAAACGAAAGCAGTTGAGCTCATTAGCGTGCTTCGCGTATTAAGCGTCCGTCTAACAATGCAATTCGTCGGAAGTGCAGCAATGTGATGCTGTGTGAAGCGAAGCTTAACGTGCAGAGTAAATGTCACATGTACACAGATAAGACGGAGTCGAAGATTATGAACACGCATAGCTCTCTCCCACTCCCCCACCCTCACGCACTCACACTTGACCTCACGTAGCTCCGCATCAACCCGCTCAGCTAATGAAAACTGAAGCTGACAAGGGGTAGCGATTGCACGAATTTTAATGGTTCCTTCAAAATTCGACTTACGACATACATTCAATGGGTGACGGGTGTCGTTGGAGATGTTAGGGTTTTCTTTGTTTGTTCTGTTTTTGAGTGCGTCGTTTGCTCACTCTTTCTCTTACTGAAATCTGATAAAATTTCATTAAAAATCAATACATCCTATCTTTTTCATTAAAAATCAGTACATCCTATCTTTTTCATTAAAAATCGACCGGTTTTACATGGGAGCTTTTGTCGATTTAAAAAAAAAAGCAATCATTAATCGACCCTGTGCAGTATGTTTTGAATTGCAAGAGTTTATTTCACACTATAAAATTGCAGAACTTTTCGGCATCCTGGCTATCACTGTATTGTCTAATTTATCATATTGCAATTGCGACCCCAGTACAAGCACACAAGCATCTTTATCATCAACAGAATTGATTATGTCTCTCACTACGAAAAAACGTTATGTGATGAAACAGGCAGAAAGTGAATTATTCATGCCGAAAGAGAACGAAATTATTGCGCGTATTTTGACGTCTCCGGGAAGAAATCTACATGAGGTAAGCTGCGGTCGTTTAATTTTTACTGGTATTACAATGGACAAGATTACCTAGTTGTGTGCTATACTAGGAATTACGTAGCGTGAATGATTCGACTTCTTTCTACACTTCTTTGACAGCTGAACTACATAATTTGCTATTTTAGATGCATGACCGGTACACATTTGGAAGTTTGATTTAACTCAAACATGACTAATGTTTAGTTTGGTTATCGTGAATAGCTTGACAGTGGATGTGGTGGTTCTTCGGAAGTACTCGTTTTAACTTCCAAATTTTTAAAAATGATGTGTGTGTTACGATTATACATAAACATTCCTGTTCTCGCTGGATATATGTATAAATGCGATGATTTCAGGTAGATGATGAAAAAGGGGGGAAATATTTAGCAAGCATGCCGAGGAAATTTAGAGAAACAATTTATGTCAAACGAGGTAGTTTTGTTTTCGTGACACCAATAAAAGAAGGTGTTAAAGTGAAAGCAGAAATTACGCAAATTTTGGATGACGAAAATATTTTATACCTAAGGGAGCAGAAGATGTGGCCTACAAGGTTCACATTTCATTTTATATAAGTTCCATTTTTCTTACGATTCAAAACATTTGCACATTTACACATTGTCGTGTATGGTGTGAAATTTGTGACTTGAAATAGTAGGTACGTGCTTTAAAAGAGAGTACAAATATATGAAAATGGGATTTCGTTGAACTGGATTAGCACCTAAGCAAAGAAGGTTGATAATTCCAGTCCAAGAAACATAAATCTTGCTTTGCCCTTTTGAAAACATGTCATGAAAACATTCATCTGTTATTCCAAACGACTATGCTATAGGTTCGAGGTATATGCGGAAAGTATAACTCGTGAAGCAAAGAGAGGTATTGTTGCTGGTGGTTCAAAAAGGCATGACGTTATTGACGAAGATATGCTACCATCCAGTGACAATGACGACGATGAGTATGACATGAGCAGTGAAGACGAAAAGAATAGCGACAGCTCGGCTGACGATTTTTCTGATCTAGCAGGTTCCTTTCAAAATCATCACTCAAATCTTACATCTTCAGATAATTATCACCGCAAGCCCCTTAAAATATCAATTTTTCAGAAAATGAAGGATTGAGAAAAGACGATGAGACGGAAGATAGTGACCAACAGGGATCAAGCAGTGATGATCTAAATTTCAAAATATACAATCCAAATCGATTAAGGCGATTATAGTTTTTGTTGCTTCTAACTTCGAACCCAGTGTGTTCAAAATTTAAGTGTTTTTGCTGTTTGTGATAGGATGATACAAATGGAGCCTTAAAAAAACCCGATTCATACTGTAGAAGCTCTACCTAAGCTATCAGTATAACGACATTTTCCAATCTGAATTGCTTGTAAAATTCCTATTTTTTATTCATGTACTCAATCGCATAATTTGTTTTTCTGTTTAATAATTTCAATAAAATTTGTTCGAATTTATTATCACGCAAGGGATTGAATTCGAAGTTCAATTTTATCCTGAACTTCTAACTTTTTCATTATTTACTTTCCGAGTTCGGAATAGTGTTGTATTAATATAGCTGGGTACTGGTAAGATTGCATAGAGTCAAACACAGGTTTGGCATATCTAAAATGAGAAGTCGGACATTTTTCACTTCCATTAAGATATTGCCTCCTCTGGGAGACGCTCGAAAATGAGTAAAGAGACCTGTTTCTTAGAATTTATGTTACTGGGTGTTTTGGTCTTGTTCGTTAACTTTCCTTTAATGTTTTACGAAGTTTTTTCACTTAAAGATGTTGCGCTCACTTATATTCTAGAAAATGCATTTGATTGATATGATAGTTTATTCCATCGCAAACATTGAAGATTTTTGCAACTACAATCCAAGTCCTCTGTATACGTTATAATTCGTACATCATGAACGTGGTATTTGCTATGATTTAAGGTGAAATTAAAAAATCATATCCTACTTGATCTCAGGTATTACTCTCTAGCAATATGACCTTTTTTTTTGCTATGAAAGGATTATGATTTAGGTGATTTTTGCATGGGTTGTAGAATTATAAAAAATTCAAAAAATTTTGCAAGATCATAGAAGATCTAAAATTTCCACTTTAATTTCGTCATATTCCATTTCTAGCCTCATGAGAAAATTGCTGAGAAATTGGAAATAGAGGTGCAAAAGTATTAGCGAAATCTTTAAGCTGCCTTGTTTATGCATTGCATCTATCCCTCTCTCTCTCTCTCTCTCCCTCCTTTATCTTTCAATATTTGAAAAAAGCAGTTAGAGCTGCTAAATTGTTTTATCATCGATGCAGTACTTTTTTATGCGTCAAATAATTTTATGTTTACGAATTTGCATCAAATAAATTCAAATTTGAAATTGAGTGAAATTTCCACTTACGTTACTCTCGTAATGTTTTACTCGAATCTTTTCACTAAAAAAAAAGCACGAAAAAAAATCTCTTCAGTGAATAGTGCAACAAAATATTCTATTAAAAGAAAAATTTGATAAACATTTTTTTTTCTTAAAAAAAAACAATTCTCATTTTGCCAAGTTTTTTTTTATTGTTAACTTTCACGCATGAAGAAAATACTCAGAAAGCCTACCATCTATCACCATCTAAAAGATCTAATAATTACTTCCTAACTTTTTTGACTAAATTTAATTCCTTAATTAATTAAGTTAATAATTTTAACTAATTTGTCCATCATCAAACGTATCGTACACCATCCTCAGCTGTATAGAACACTTCAATTTAGCTTCGTTAGTTGTGGCACTCATCAATTTCGATTAAATATTCAATGAAATGAATAAGAGAGTTGTCGGTTAAATTAAAGACTTTCTTTTTTTCTTCACGGATAGTATGAGATTTGTGATCGACGACCAAATGATTGAATTATCCATTCAAAAAAAATTTTAATTCATTTTTTTTTCTCAGAGGAAAAAAAATTCGTTCATTTATAAATCAGTTATAAATGAAACATGAAATGCACTTCTATTAAATGGATCTTTAATTTACAACTTACTTTAATTTACAATTTGATAATTAACTTCAATTTATTTGTATTTTGCATTGATAATTTGAATACTTGCAGTCAAACTATTTTTAGCTATCATAATTGATGCTATCTCTCAATGAATCTACCAGATCAGTTATTTCAATGTTTTTGTTTGTATTTAATTTTTTTCGTTTCAAGATTTATTCGACTGGATAATTAAATTTTAGAAAAATAAATTAACAAAATAAAATGATTTCTGAAATTAATTTAATGTCAGCTTGAGTGAATAAATGTTTTAATTTAAGTGGGACAGTGATGTTAATTGTTTTTTATGATATTTTAATTCACCTGTTTGCTAAAACCATCCTCTATTTGCTATAAATTTACACTTAAATTATTCAAATATTTTTCAAAAATTTTGAAATTAGAAAATCAACGATTTTTTTTTCAGTCGTTCAATTAAGCATTACTTTCAGTTGGTTTATTCTTACAAGTAAATCAGTTATTTCTATCATTCACGTTTCGCGCTGCATTTTTAATAATATTTGCCATGTTTAGACTTTATGTCACAAAAAATTCACGTCAACGTTTCACGTGAAAATGACAATTAAGTGAAAAGAGGATGGGTTTATTGTAATAGTTAGCACTCAGTGATTTATAATACAGTTTAGTTTGGACCTGAAATTAGTAGATAATGATAAATTATCGTTTGCATTTGAAGCGTATAGTGCAACAAATAAAAACTGATTTTCAAGTAATGCTTATACTTCATTTAAGAAAAAAATTCTATTAGTGAAATGAAAAACAGGATTTAAATTTATTCCAGTAATTGAATTTGTTAATTTTAAATAATACAGCATTCGGTTAACACTAATTATTGTTTGTTTAAATTACAATAAATGTTGAATATGATAAATTCACAAGAGAAAAAACAAAAAAAAATCGAAGGATGAAAATTTAACGCCTTTTTTTTCTTTTGTTTTCATTTTCACTTTTTACATGTGTAACAAAACAAACAAGGCTTAACATTTGATAAACGACAGTTTTTTCAAACTTTACGCATCACATTTTCTTCTTTTAAAAAAAATGACTTTCTCTCACTTTGCAATTTATGAGTGAGTAAAATTTGAAAAGAAAAAATTGAAAAATATTTCGAAGTTTCGCATTTCATTTGTTATGAGAGCTGGAAAACTCTGATGCAAAAGTACAATTGTTATTTATTATGAAATATTTTGAAAATAATGGGAAATGAAAGAGTAGTCTCCGAGTTCGACGGCTCACCCTCACAACCATTATTGTTTGGCAACATATGGTTTGGCTCATGCATTCGTTGGCCATTTGCTATTCAGCTATTTACTTTTCTTGGCTTCTTTGCCACTTCGCTTATTTCTCCTTTTTGCAATTTTTGACTGCTAGGCGTATTTTGTGTTTTTGCGCATTGAGTGAAAAGCTATCAAGAAACAATTATTTCAGTTTTAAATTTAACATTATTACGAGAAGAGAAGCAAGGAAAACATCAAATTTTGCAAGAGTGCAAAATTCCAATCTTGTAATTTCAATTTCATCGATTAATTATTTATCATATTAAATATTTGAAATGCTCAGTCGCGCCTCAACCCTTCTTTTCATTTCATTATTTCCAATATTTTTTTTTGTATTTTTTTTTAAAAAAATTTGAATTCATTATATCTCAATTAATAGATAATTTATGTGATTCTACTGTAAAACATGTCTGGTTAAATTTTATAAAGTGATAATTTTTAATTTTTTTAATTTTTTAATTAAATTTTAATTTTTAAAACACACACATACACATACACGCACACACCTAGAAGATTAAATTCTCCGAGCATAAAATAGTTGAATAAGGCCTAAATTGCATTTATTTTTAGCATAAAATAGTTGGGTAAGGCCTAAATTACGGAAATAGATGATTTTCAGTAATGATATTAGCAAGGATAAAAGTATCGGAAAGGCTAAATTTTACTATTAATTACTATTAATTTAAATCGAATACGATGAAGACTAGCTTAGCCAACTACTATTATTATATTAGCCTCAAAGCAAAAACTCCATTCAGTGCTATTCCAACTTGTAGTTTTTTTCTTTCGTGCAAAAAATTTTCTCGCATATTTTGCTTTTTTTTTTTAAAATGAATTATTTCATTAAAAATAAATTTTTTTTAATAAATTATTTTTGATGAAAATTACATTTACTAGCATAAGTTTATATCCATTTAAGCATACACATATCCTTTTATTTATTGAGCAAATTCTTTGCATATTTGTAAGAAAATCTAGCTGAATCAGCGCGTACCGTCGTACGTGTATGATGCGTGTGCGATATTTGATCATTTGAATTACAAATTTGATTTAATTCTTTGGCGAATATATGTGAATTTTCAAAATCTATATCAACTGTAGAAAAAAAAATGGTACATTTAAACGCATTAAACGATTTGTTTTTTTCCATAACAGATAATTTTATACGTTGATAAAATATAGATTTTGCGCGCTTAAAAAGGAATTAAAAATTTTTTTCTCCTTTTTTGCGAAAAAATTAAAAATGAATTTTTTTTTCAAAAAATTATTTTTTTTCTTTTTTTCTGCTTTGTTTTGAACACTTATGGCAGTGAGCTTGAATTGAAAAGTATCTTCATCCAATTGGACGAATGTAATACCTTTCATCAGTTAAACATCTTTTTTCTTTCCTCCTTTCTCTCTCTTTTTTTCTCTCTCTCCTTCTCTCTCTGTAGGTGCCTATCATTTGAAAGTAATTTATATTTGTGGTCAGTTAAGTTTGTAAAATAAAATATCATTTGCATAATAGGAAACTAAATTAAACGATGGAAAAATTTCCGGAATATTCCATCCAATTATCTTCCCTCTTTCCTAAATTTTTAAAAAATTAAAAAAAATTACGATTGGAATTAGCTTTATAGATTTACCTGTCTCTAACACTACACATGAAATGTGTACATATTATTTATGTAAAATTAATAAAATTTTAAATTTTGTAAAATTCAAAAATACTACAATTCATGGAAACTTTTGCAAATGTTGCGTCATTTTGATAAATAGCGTTCACTGTAACAATTTCTCTCTCATTGAATGTTACAGAATAAATTAGGTTTTTTTTCGAAATGGAATACCAATTAAAAAAAAGTTTATTCATTTCTTCATGCTACGGCTTATTTCTTTTAATTTTTTTTTTTAAATATTTCTTTTATCTATTTTATTACGGCAGTAGTGATCATTCCAATGAAGCATTTTTATTACTGCATGAATTAATGTATAACAATTCAGGAAGGTTTTTTAAAATTAGAACGCAGTGAAAAAAGCATTGTGCTAAATGCATCATTTGAACTGAATACTTTTCAACCATTATTTTTCAAATTCTTAACTGCTTTCAATTAATTAATCATTGGACAATTTAGCACCGATAAACGCTAATAAATAATTAAAGAAGCAATTTAATTTACTATCAAGCAATACCTTCTATGATTTATTTTAATTTTCCATCTAAATTGCAATGAAAAGCTGTTTTCCTCATTTGCAAAATTTTCTAAATAGTAAGTGAAAATTTAACGCACAGTAACGCACAGTTTGCACTAAAAGTTAGTTAAATTTAGCAATTAGCTGATGAAAAAAGGAAATTTTGAAAGAGTGCATTTGTGCAATTGTAGAAGTGAATTAACAAATTGAAATAATACGACGAATTGAATTAGATATCTTCAAGTGTTCGAATGATCAAAGTTCATTTTAATTTCGAAATATTTTTTTTAAATCTAAAATTATGTATTATTTCCATTTTGCATTTTTTCCAAAAAAAAAAAGCAAATGTGACAATTTTATCGGAAATTTATTCGACAATTTGATGAATAAATGAAAATGCAATAATCTAATTTGGTATTCAAGAGGGAAAATCATCGAATTCGGCAATTTTTTTTCCCAAAAAATAAAACTAATTAAATCGTTCATATTTGCAATAAATTTACGATTTCGTCTAAATAGTCACTTTCGTTACATTCAATGAAATGCAAACACAAATTAACATTGTAGAATTTTATTCAAAGAAATAAAAATTTAGATTGTTTTTCGGTTTATTCCTCTGAGACAAATACTTCGAAATTTTGTGCAATACGTATAGCGAAGGAAAAAATACGCAATTTTTCGTCGTGAATTTTAAGTCGGCAAAAGACAAAAATTTTACAAATATTTATTTTTGGCCTAACAAAGCAAATAAACCTTAAACAGTTCTAAATGCTTTTTGCAACAATTTTTTTTAGTAAAAAAAGTTTCACTCACTGAATTAATGAGTACTACTATAAACGTGGACATTTTTTTTAAATCACTAAAACTAAAAATTAACAATAGAAAGTTTTGTTAGAAACTATCGCTACATTTTTAATTGTGCCTTTCTTTCATTAAAAAAAATTTTTAAATAATTTTAATTATTAGTCTCCAACTTTGATAATTGAAGACTGATTGATACTGCGAAATTTTTTAAATAATTTTGAAAAGTTACTCAACAGAGTAGTGTTAAAATTTCATTATAATGATTATTATTGTTAATTGTCAATATTCCTCAATAAGGAATATGGATTGCGAGAGAGAGAGAGAGAGCGAAAAAAAGAAGAGAAAGAGTGATGAGATGACATTTTTCATCAACTACATTATATTGTTTAAGATTATAACGATTTTCATACAAGTTATGCTAATCAAGATTATAGTGATTATCGCACTAATGGCTTAACTTAAAGCTGTGGTAATTTTCATCGTTAATTAAAATAGTGATTTTCACATTACTTGTCTTGTGTTAATTATGCTAGTCCAACTTACAGTGATTTCCATACTACGATACTTTACAAACTGTATTATTCTGGGTATTAGGAAGAAATGAAATAAATTTTAAAGTAACTAACGGAGTGAAATGAGTCATTCATTTTGAAACTATCTAATAAACTAATTTTTTTCTTTTTATTCACATAATAATCATTTTACAGTTATTCTGTAATGGTTTTCACTGCAACATTAAAAAATTTTTTTTTTTTAAATTTAATGAGTGAAATTTATTTCCGTGCAATTTAGTGCAACAATAATTGGCTAAATTAAAAATTTGCACGTTTAGTAATGATTGTTTACTGTTTTACTTTGTCACTTCATATCAAATTGCTTGTTTTATTGAGAAGCGAATTAGCAAATGCTACAATTCATTTGTGGTTAATATGAAAATAACAATTTATATTTGGAAAAGTGCGTTCTTAAATTTTCTCACGCAGTCTTTTTAATTTAAAATATAATCAAAATGTTTAATTAATTAAGAAAAAATAGTTTCAAACTTTTGTGTGGAAATAAAAAAGATTATAAATTTTATTAATATAATTGTACAAATGTGTAGATTAGTAATGGTTAAAAAATTTTAGAAAAAGAATGTGTATATATGTATGTATAAACATTCTTTTAGGAAAGAGAATTTTGTATTAAAATTTCAAGTAGCAATTTATGAATGAAAGAAGAATAAGCAGTGTGAATTTAGGATTGGTGATGAGATATGAGAAATCCTAATATTGATTTTAGGACGAATGCCTATGCATCTAATTATAATTCTTGCTATTGTTATTGGAAGAAAAAAAAAATTTAAGCCTAAAAATAAAATGAAAATTAGATTTTTTGCCAATTTTTCAGGATTTATTGCTGCAATGGCGCTGTGCAAGTCTTTCATCAAATGCATAATTCATGATTTTTTCACGTTAAAAGCTCAATTAATTAAGTAAATCAAACTACTGTAAAATTTCCTAGCGCTATTTTTAGCTGATTTTCTGAGTAGAAAAAGTTTTTGTATATTTTGTGGGTTGAAAAAATTATTTAATTTTCAACAAAATACAAATTTTAAAAAGTGTTAGAGTATTACTTAAATTTTTATTTATATTAGTAATTACCAGTTTAAAATATTTCATAAGAATTTTTTAAAAGGTATACATGTACTCTGCTCTAAATTAGCACCGAAATGTTTTTTATTTCAATATTCCTTTTGCAAAACAGTGAAGAAAAAATTAAAAATTTTTATAAATCGATATACTTTCATTTATCGCTTTCCATGCCAGTGAGAAATATCAATAAAAGTTTATGGCACATCTTTTTTTTTTTTAAATGAACAATTCATCATTAGTGGCTAATGAAAATATGAAGAATGAAACCTTTGGAAACTTAACTTTTCTAGCATTTCAAAATATCTACCATATGTGCTACACTGTTAAGCTAATCTTATCCACTATATTAATTCACCACTCCTCCATTACCAATATATTAATTTCCCACTTTTCCAGTTCCGATATTATTACCAATTGAAATCACTGATATTTACTTGTTTCTATCAAACAATATTACCTTCAACATTAGAAAAGCAGACAAGACGTTAGACTTTTCAATTGTTATAAATTGTGCTGAAAATATTAGAAAAAAAATTTCACATAATTTCTTTCATTAATTTAATAACACTTCATCACTCCATAGCTAGTTCACATTTTCAGCTCTCCATACACTACCTTAACAGGTGAAAAAAGTGTATGCTTATCCGTTCTCATTCACTATTGTTTATAAATGAAAAATTTCGAAAAAAAAATTGAAAATTTGAAAGAGAAGAGATATTTTCCCCGTGGGAAGTGATAAGTTTCCTACTTTAACAGCATGAAAAATTCGTTAGTTTCACTACAATCAATCAAAATTAGTAACATTTTTTTATAAATTAATGTATAATAAATGAAATTAAACTAATGTATAATAAATTTTATTATAAATTAATGCATCAATTACCATTATTATATTTTGTCGTTTAGGATAATTCGAATTTACTGTTGCATTTATTCGACGCTAGCAACACACATATTTGAAAATGTTGACAAATTTCTAATCTAATAAGATTATTCTCGGTGGTGTTTTTTTTTTTGATATTTAACTAATAATTTTGCACGCTTTCTCTGCTTTCCAATAAATTAAAATTTTTTGCGTAATTTTAATTATTCATTGCAAAATTTGGATTAAAAAAAAGCTGTATAATTTCTCTAGCAGTTAAATTTTTCGTTTATTTTATCATTACATTTGTTGCGCAATTTTGCTCGTCAAGAAGTCGTCAAATTTAGGAAGTAAAAAGTTTCGATCCTATGAATAAAATTAAAAAGCTTGGAGAAATTTGATAAAACAATAGAAGGTTGTATTAATTGTTGATAAGCGAAAAAAAATTATCCAATGAGTGAATGGATAATTTTTATCGCTTATTGTAAATGAGAAAAAAATATATATATATAATTAAATTTATGATGGATGCGTGGATTTTGCTCGTTTTCATTTCGGCACATTAATTAATTTTACATTTTATTTCATTTTACTTCATTTGTTCACAATTTAGGATTACTTCCATGTGCTATTATTTTTCTCTTATCACTGATATGAAATTGGTGAAATTTCATGGATTGTACCAATAGCTCCACGCATCAATTGCTACTGTAATCATGTGGGAATTTCAAAATTTACCACTTCTCATCTAACAAAGCAAAAGTACACATTTGCCGTTTTTCTTCTTGTTTTTTTTTCCTCTTTTTTTTTCGAAATAAGCAAGAATATTAATAATAGCAGTGATTACTGTGTATTTGCTAAAAATAGCTAATCCAAGCAATAATCCATCTGGGCATATATGTAAACTTATCAAGAATTGAGACGAACTTTTTCCATTAATTTTTATTATTCAAAAGGAAAAAAATTGCTCTAACATTTTTATTTGTTAGGTGTGATGAAATTACTATTGTTTGCACTGAGACATTTTACACATTTTTTTTTTCAATTGTTCAACTTTCAAAGAGACGGTTAAGTGAGTGTTTAAAATTTCATTCATTAAGATATTTGTTGCGTAGCTTCATAAATTGCAAGCAACACCGATCATCGTCATTCTGTTGTGATGCATGGCGTGGCATTCCGGATTTCTGATATTGGTGGTGCTAATCATGATGATAGTGTTCGGTAATTTGGTGGTGCTACTTGCTGTACTGGTTGACCGTGACCTGAGACGTCTGGCAACAAATAAATTCATCGCAAGTTTGGCAATTTCCGATCTGCTGGTTGGAATTGTCGTTATGCCACTATCACTCTATGCAACGGTTGGTTCGGCACAATTGCAAATTTAAATTGATGAAAATTTGGAAATTCTCCAATAAGCAAGCAAATGCGAGAATTAAAGATTGGGAATTAAATTAAATTAAATAAATGTCTTGACATTTTCCAAAAAAAAAACTTATGTAATTTTTTTATTTTGCAGCAATAATTAATTTTTCTACTTATTTATGGGAATAGTTTGATGCATCTGAATTAAATTAAACTACAAAATCATTTGATGCTTAAAAAAAAATTTAATATTTTAATGTTTCATTCATGCTAATAATAGTTTTGCTAACTTGTTGATCAAATAGTTTGATATTTACAGTTTAATTTAGTCTAATCTTATAATCTTACATTTTACTGTATTTTTAGGTTAATGAAATTCATTGGGATTTAGGTGATCGTTGGTGTCAATTTCATCTGGTAACAGGAGTTTTTTCAACCACTGCTAGCATTGTTCATCTTACTGCTATAAGTTTAGATAGGTGTGATTTTTCGAATTTATCATCTATCCGTGGTAAGTAAGCAATTTTACACCTATCACACAGTAATCTCTCTTCCCTCTTTCCCTCTTTCCCTCTCTCTCTCTCTCTCCCTCCTCCATCGATAAAAATGTGCTGATTACTGATTACTGGTGGAAGTTTATTATCGGTGTAGGTATTTTGCGATAATGTTTCCAACCGAATATCAGCGACATTCATTAGCAACCAGTACATTTGCATATATTATCATGATATGGCTTGTATCATTTGCTGTTAGCAGTACGCTTTTCATGGAGAAATCACTGGATGAGGATGGCTTCTGTTGGACAAAGAATCCACAATATCTGGTAATCTCTTCTTCCCTCCTAATCACATAAAGGACCTTTTCTTATCAGTGATCAACTGCTTTAAGCTGTGCTACTGATAAGGAGGAATTTCACTACTGATAGTAGGATTGGTATTGATGGATGGCGAAAGAAGTTACTTATTCAGTGGGATTAAATGTTTTCATTACCTCTTCTTTCTCTCTCTTCCTACCTGGGATGTAAAGGTTTGCTTCATCAATGAACTTGTTCGCTAATATGAAAATTTTCTTTGCCTTCTTTTCTCCCTCTCTCTCTCTCTCTCTCTCTCTGTCTTTCTCATTGCTAACTTCCTGAAAATTAAATAATTATCAATTTGCAGGTTTTATCATCATTGCTATCATTTTTCATCCCTGGCGGTATTGTCGTCTATTTGTATGTGAAAATATTTCGTAAATTACGCAGTCATCGTTTGTACATATTTGGTCAAATGGGTTTATTGAAGCGGCAACAGCAAAGCAATAATCATTCGACACGAAAAGCTACGAAAGCACAACAATGCTTACCAAAGGTTACTTACTACCACTGAAGAGGTAGGTAATGCTAAATGAGAAGGGCACGAGGAGCGGTGGAGAGGCATGAGAAAGGAGTGGAATGAAATTAATTTTTGCAATCTTTCATTAGTCTTTTTCAATTTAGTTAGCTGTTGTTAGTTTAAAAATTTACTATAAATAGTAAAATTTGGCAAGTGAATTGTTGTTGTTGTTTTTTTTAAATAATGGAATGGTGAAATTTAACAATTTAGTAGTGAAATAGTAAAATTTAATAGTGAATTTTTTTTTTTGTTTTGGAATTAAATGAAATAATTTTTTGGCATTTCAAACTCCTCCACTCTTCTCTCAAATAAGTGTGGAAAAATTTCCTTTAAATATTGAATGTTTTTGAGGTTATTAGTCAATGTGGCGCAAGGCAACCACAATCTAATAGCACCGCCACTTGCAACAACAACAACAACGGCAACAACAACAATAAAAATAATAATAGTAATACCAGGTAGAGTGGAAGTTTAGCTCAATAAAAATTGCTAAATGCTCAATTTATTGAAGCACAACAAAAGTAATGAATGATATTATGTGGAAGTTTAAAATTACTGTATAAATTTAAATAAAATTTTAATTAAATTATTAAAGCGCAAAAATATTTTTTGCAGTTAATTAGCAAAATTTTGATAGAATTAGCAAATTATGCTGTTTTTGTGATAAAATTGAAAATTTTTTTTTGCACTTTTTCTCTCTTTCAAAAAAAAGGAAAACAAATTGGTTGCATTGTTTTCTATTAAATTAAAATATTTGATTAATAGTTTCAGCGATGTGCGATGTAATAGCAATAAAACAGTTAAAAGAGTTGCAAAAATAACAATTTAATTTTTCAATTAACTTGTGTAACAGTGGATTTGTCGCATGCTTAGTGTTTTATTCTCAAAGAAAAAAAAAGCTTAAGAAGTTTAAATTAAAAAAAAAAGAAAAAAAGGAAATTCATATAGCAAGGAAAATTTTACACGTGTAGTGTAACAGTGTAATTGCAAACATATGCATAAAATTTTGAACTTTAATTAAAATTATTAAAAGACGCAATTTTAAATTACAATCGATAATTTCGTCATGCATTCAAGTAATTTAACCATCTGCTATTCATTTTATTCTCATCTATCATTTTCAACAATAATTATGAAAAAGTCTACTCGTTCAGGTGCTCCTCACTAGCTGCACCTAATGCTCACCTGGATGATGATGATCGATTGATGGTGTCGACGAAAGGCGCAAGTGTCATGGTTGATCCGCCAAGCATGGAACTATCATCGATTACAATGAATTGTCAATCAGTTGGTAGTGCTTTTCGATCAACTTCTATTTTACACTAAAACTATTTGAAATTATAATTTCATTTTGAAATTCAAAATTAAATTGAATTACAAATTATAATTTCATTTTGTATGTTTGCAACACTGTCACCACACTTTCTCTACTGTCAGACTAACATAGAGCAATTATTTCCTCTTCAAAGCAAAAATCCAATAATTTAGCATAAATAAATTATTTCATTAAAAAATTGAATAAATAAAACTGAGAAAGTCAACCGAATAATATCATACAATTACTCTCGTCAACAAACAAAACAAAAAAAAATCAAATAATTTTGGCAAAAATAAATTGTTGTATGGAAAATTTTTAAGAATTAATTTAAAAAAGAAAGAAAGAAACAAACAAACAAAAATGAAAACGAAATTTCCTAATTTTCTATTTCTCTCTCTCCCTTTCTCTCTCTCTCTCTCTCTTCTCTTTAGATAATCATTGTTTACATATTAGATGAACATACGACCACGTTTTTCTACGACGACGAGCACGATCAATGCGACGACGCAACAAGTGTTGCGAATGATAATGAATGCTTTCTGAAACCATCCATTGGTGCAATAACACAATGTAATTCGATGAAATTACCAACTGTGAGTGTTTCATTCAAGTAAGTATTTCAATTTCAGATTTAAAAATAAAAATTAAATTAACAATTACCATAATTAAACATTCATTCATTATTATTACAGCAATAAAAGAAAAAAGAAAAAAGCAATTTGTTCCGTTTTTCTTTCTTTTTTTTTTGTTTTGTTTTGTTTCAAAATATTTGATGAAGAAGTGGATGAGAATAACACTGTAAATATTTCAGTGATTCAAAAATGCTGGATGATGTGAGAGATGCGAAAGAGGCATCAATGCTGTTAGCTTTACCAAAATCCATTAATAATCCATCATCCACATCTGCAACTGTTGTTTCACTTAAAGTTAGCAATTTAAAACTTTAATTTGTGGAAAATTTACAGTGTTGCATTTTGAAAAATTGAGCGTTTTTTTTTCATTTGTTGTTATTCCAATGAATAAAAAATGAAATTTTACAACGAAAGGTGCCAAAATGGGATTGCTGCGTAACGCCTGTTTCAACAGCACGCTCGAATTCAAGTCGTAGCTCATGCATTTCAATAATTGGTAGTGGTGGTGGTGGTGATATTTCAAGGTTATGTTCGTAATCTAGTCCCATCGAAAGATGTGAATTATTTGTTATGAATTCGAAAAATTGAAATGCATTTCAATAACTGGGTGAAAGTGGTAATTGTCCCAATTCATAATTACATTTTGAAAATTTTAATTTTTTTTTTAAAATAACCTTCCAACTTTAAGCAACAACCATCTTATTATCTATCAAGCAAATATTTGCTAGCATAATTTGGAAAATTTCAATTTTTGAATTATGAACATTTATTTTGTAAAATTTACCACATGTAATTATGAATTGGGATTGTAATTTTTATCATATGAAATTGGATAATGCTTAAAATTTCGCAAGTCTTGTGTGATTAATTTGAGCGAGAAGAGGGTTGATTTAATTAGCAAAATTAAAATTTGAAATGAGAAGAAAAAATTCTGTTGATAAAATGCAAGTGAGTGAATTAGTGAAGATTTCAGAAAGGTATCAATGAATAGTTTCGACACGAGTATGACGGAAGATGTTACTGATAGCACAAGTGAGACACCGAATTCCAGGTTGCGATAAATTTCCTCTTCATTTTTTTTAAAAACATTTTTAATCATTGAAATATTTTTTGCAAGTTGAATGCATCTTTTCCAGGAAAGTAAATGCATTTCGTTGAAAAATTTTTGATCCTTAAAATAGGTTTTTAAAGTTGAATGAATGAGAAATCCAATAAATTCAAGAAAGTAAAACAAAAAAATTTTTTTTAATTTTTTTTTTAAATTTTAGGAAGATAAGTACGTGGTCAACAATACGCTCTATCATACATGCACACGATTTCACATCATTAGTTGGTGCTAAAAATTCAATTACCGATAGTATAGGATCAAATCGACGAGGAGCAATATCTCGTGGTCGATTGAGAAAAATTGCTGTTCAGGTGTGAAATCGTGCAAAATTGTTCAAAATTCCAAAATTTTACAATTTTTTTCATTTAGATTAATATTACTTATGTAGTGAAGAAAATTGGAAAATTAATTAATTAATTGATTAATTTAATTCTAACATTCAGTTAATTTTCCGTTTGCAAAAAAATGATATTTGGCTAGGTAACACGAGTGATACACCGGAAACGTCGTGAATCATTGGCAATAAGACGTGAAACACGAGCTACAGGTGTTGTTGCTGCTATACTTAGTAAGTTCTTCTTTTTTTCTTTCTCCTCCTCTCCTTTTTTTTCTTTAAATTAAATTAAAAATCTTTTTAAAGAAGTAAAAAATACAATGTGTTATAAATTCATCTTTCATTTCACTCGCTCATTTAAATTAACTAATTAACAAAACTAATAGCTTATATCGTAGCGTTTTCGTTTTCCTTTCATAAACCTTATCCATTTGCGATTACTTCACTCAACTACTAACACTTGTGCTATTTAGGGATTAATTTCACTGTTTCATTTCAGTTGCTTTTCTGATCTGTTGGATTCCATATTTTTGCATAACAGTATATCGTGGCATTTGTACTGGTCTCAATATTCAGGTGGACAAGCATCTCCACGTCCACCTTTTTATGCTATCATCCTGGCTCGGCTATGCACACTCATGCTTCAATCCAATCATTTACACGTGTCTGAATAAGAATTTTCGCCGTACAATTAAACAAATTATTTGTTATTCTTGCCAGAAAAATCGTAAAGATTTGTAATTATAATAACTAACAATTAACATTTAACAATTATTAATAATAATAATAATTAATAATAATTAATAATAATAATAATAATAATAATAATAATAATAATAATAATAATAATAATAATAATAATAATAATAATAATAATAATAATAATAATAATAATAATAATAATAATAATAATAATAATAATAATAATAATAATAATAATAATAATAATAATAATAATAATAATAATAATAATAATAATAATAATAATAATAATAATAATAATAATAATAATAATAATAATAATAATAATAATAATAATAATAATAATAATAATAATAATAATAATAATAATAATAATAATAATAATAATAATAATAAAAATAATAATAATAATAATAATAATAATAATAATAATAATAATAATAATAATAATAATAATAATAATAATAATAATAATAATAATAATAATAATAATAATAATAATAATAATAATAATAATAATAATAATAATAATAATAATAATAATAATAATAATAATAATAATAATAATAATAATAATAATAATAATAATAATAATAATAATAATAATAATAATAATAATAATAATAATAATAATAATAATAATAATAATAATAATAATAATAATAATAATAATAATAATAATAATAATAATAATAATAATAATAATAATAATAATAATAATAATAATAATAATAATAATAATAATAATAATAATAATAATAATAATAATAATAATAATAATAATAATAATAATAATAATAATAATAATAATAATAATAATAATAATAATTTTAAATGGTAATAATAGTAATAATAATAGCAGATAATGAGAAAATAATAATAAATAGACAAAATTATTTCTAATCTATTATTTGCTCATTAACAAGTAAAACATTAAGGATTGACATATTGATGTAAAATTGAATTTAAATTTTGAAAGTTACCAGCACTTTCAGGCTATTAATAAAATGTTGTCTTCCTTTTTTTTCCTTTGCTTATAATTGCGAAATTTTCAACATTTCAGTAATTTTTCAAATTGGTTTCGTAATATCTTTTTATTCGTATGCTTTTTAATTGGAAAAAATTTCAAACCCATTCACAAACGTTTATTTCATTTGAATAAATGAATACGAGAATAATTTACCTAGCAAGAAAATGGAGTGCAAAATTTTGCTCCCCCTACCTACCTCTCTCTCTCTCTCTGTCCCTCTATAAATTAATTTCATTTGCGTATTTGAGTATTATTTTGTATAATTTGATTCCACTGAGACGTGACATAGCTACTAATTTGCTTTATAATTCAAAAAAATAATTTCTTTTCTTCGGTGCTAAATTATCTCCGTGAAGTTTCACGTTTACAGTGAACGTTAGAGAACATTTCACTAATCCTCTTTCACGTAACATAGCGATATTTCCTGCTAATGTAATCATTTACGTCACTGGAAAATAAAAAAAAATTTATTATCAAACATTTAAAGTGCATCCTTGCATATTTCAAACGGAACGTTAAGTATAGCGAATTCAATTCTTCACTTTTAAAATGAGAAGAAAGGAAGACAACGAAGAACACATGATGCGCACACTTGCAAATTTCATAAAAGAAAGAATGTAAAATTAAATTAGCAATGCATTAAATTGTTAAACTCTTCCATCAAAGATACCGATTCTTGAAAAACTGAAGTTTCTTAAATAAATCTCAAATATACATATCCATTTGCATATAAATTTAGGTTACGTCACTTCCTTCCACTTCCCCATGTAAATTCTTTACGGAAGTGGAAATTTCACTAATTATAAAAATATGTTTTGTTTCCCTGAAATTGCAACAAATGAACACACATGGCAAACTTATTGGAAGTAAATGCGTTTTAAATTCTTTAATCTAAAAAAGCAAATCAATGAAAAGAATGAAAGAACGGTGGGAAAAAATTAGTTTAACATTTTCTGAATGAAATTTACGCATTTACGCACGTTGTATGTTAAAAAGAGATTAAACGCTTTTATCAAATCGATCATCAGTTTAATAATTTTTTCACAATGATCAAAAAAAAAAAAAGAAAGCAATAGTGATAGATAGCTATTTGAGAGAAATCAAAAAGCTATCACCAAATTAGTGAAAAAAAATTGCTAACACTGAATCACTAAATTAGCAATAATCAACATTATATCAAATCAATTTCATTTCATTTTTAGCGATCAAAATAGTGACAAAAATGAAAGTTGCGTTAAACACAGTCACACTATACTTTTCACTAAAATGTGAATTTACGTGTGAAAGCTGCTTTGAAGAAGACGTTACGCTGCATTCACTCGTGAAATATTTGACGTGACTATTACAGGCGCAAAGTACTCTCGGCAAGGTAGCAAAAGTTAATTATGTAATTTACATAGGACAATCACAGAGAGCATTGTTATGTCACAAATGAACACTTTTTTTTTGCCATTTCACCTGATATGCTTGTTGATTTTAATCAAATAAATTATTTTAACTTTGATTTCAAATAATTTGCAAAATTTAATTAAGCGCTATCTGCAAGTGCAAATATTTAAGTGAAAATAATTACATTTAAATATACAGTTGTAATGAAATGTGATCGTTTAATAATTGTCCGTGTGCTTACTGTTTTTAAATGAGTTAAATTCACTGTAAAATTAGTTTTTATCAAAAATTTTATTATTAAATGAATAAATACATGAATATAGCTTTCTGTTGTGTAGCTAAATTAATTAAGTTAGCAATTTCCGGTAACTGAACTGAAAAAATAGACGTTTGATAGTTTGACATTCGACATTACATTGTGCATCGTTTCCTTTTTCTTTTTCCAAATTTTGATAAAATTGCATTAGCTCTTTCAAACATTTAATTAAATTGTACACCCAAAATTATATTAAAAATAATTTTGTAATTTCGGAAACAATACATTCGTTTATTTATTTGAATTGGAGCAATAATTAAGGTCAATTCCCGTCCTGCCCTGCTTTTTCACTCAGTCGTCACTTTTTAGTTTTACTGATTTCTCTCACAATTTCATATTTTAATTGTTTTTGCGTTTAATTAATTGTTTGACAGTGGGAAGGAAGGATCGTTTTACCACTCATAAAAGATTTTACAAATACTTTTGCTGAATGAAATTTAGTAAAATAAATATATTGCAATTAATGTGACCATTTTCCTCATAATCTCATTTGTAATATGAAAACAAAAGCAGTGGAAAAATGTGTTTTAAAGTAAGCAAACACACACACACATACATACATACACACACACGTACACGTACACAGCACGCTCATATACACAAGCACTCCCACACGTACACGCATACGTGAATGCGTACACACACACACACACACGCCATACTGTGCAAAACAAATTTTCACGTTCACTGAAATGTTTTCTTTGTTTTTTTTGTACACTTTTTTTTCCTCAAACACATATGCTGAAATGTTTAATAAAAATGATAAAATTGAATTAAAAAAAATCAATCAAAATTTTTGTATGGTATTTGTATGGTATTGTTAATCTCATTTGGCGAAGCTGACTTTCTGTGATCGCTTACTGTAAAAGAAAGGATGAGGTAATTAATAGTGGAAATTTTTCAAAACTACACTTGCGAAAATCATAGCGAGCGAAATTTTCATTTTTAAATGTCCCATGCAGTAGCACCATATTCTAATATTCTAAGAATTAAAAAAATCCTCTGCGAATATAATTTTTTTATTTATCCAAATTTTTACAGATAGCTACTATTTCATTTACCTTATTTACTTGTTTATTAGCAGTAATGTGAACTGTTCAGAGATATTTTAAATTGCTCGAGTGAAAATTTCCCAGTAATTTATCGTAAAATATCTTCATGTCTTTTCATCTTTTAAATTAATCCATTAATTGTGAAATTTTTTAGAAAATGAAACTAGCCTTCTGTATGGCAATATTAGCAACACCTACAATAGCATTTCAATGCTTTCAATGTAATAATGGAATTGATGAGGATGATACTAAGCCGTGCATCGATCAGGTTTTTTCCTATTTCAAGTGAAAAATTCAAGATAACTTTTACGATAATCATTCCCCTTCACTTCCCAAGAAAGTGAAAATTTGAATTTTTGTTTTAAAATAAATCAAAACAAAGCAAGAAAACGGGTTGTATTTAATTTTTGCCTTAGAGGCATTAGGCAAAAAAAAAAGGAAACAGGGAGTACTTAGTGCGCTATCGTGCAAATATTTAACAGTACATCCTTTGAAATCAAAGTATGTCATATGTTACCTTCAAAATAAAGGTAAAGTAAATTGTACACTTTCTTCTAAGTCATATATTACTAACAAAAGCCATACATTTTCATTTATACGAATAGTAAATGTTTTTTATTTTTCAAAAATCTTCCAAATTATGGTATATTATATAAGTTTGTTAACAAATTACAGTATTATTAGTTAAAATATTTAAATAAATAACAGAAAATTTCATTTTCGTTACGAACATATATAGCAAAATTTAAACATTCGAAATTAACTATGAAAGAAAAAATTGAAATTATTTAAAAAGAAAAATTTTGAATTTTGTATTTTTACAAAACATAAATGATTGATCGATGTTTTTTCGTTTTTCCTTTTTTTTTTTATCTCATCATAACTGTTCCACGGATAATTTACATTCCCAACAGCTAATCGAATGTCCAAGTGGTACAAGTGCTTGCTCGACGATGTTTTACACCACTAAGCAAGGTGCTTTAATTCATAGACGAAAATTTTGCACAACGTTGACCACCTCAATACCATTCTATTTTCGTCTGATTCGTAACACCGCTATCTGTCAAACTATTTCTACGGTAATTCCTCTCGCTCTCTCTCACTCTCTCTCACATTTACTAAATTACTCATTCATTTAATGTAGTAAAAATTTCATTTTGATATAAATGTCATATTATTGGAAGAAAATTAAAAAGTCGAAAATTTTTTTGAAAAAAAAAACATTAAATAAAACTGTAAAAATGATGAATTATTTTAGAATTTTTTTTCTTCCTGTTTTGTTTAACAGGAATTTCTGAGTTTTATTTTGTAAATTTGCTTTTTTTTTTCATTGCAAAAAAAAGAAATGTGATAAAGTTGAAATGATTTTCATATAAATGTATGAGGAAGAAATTTAGGATCAAGAATATGTGCAACTTACGTCATTACTTCAAAGACAACGTCGTGAAGCATTCCCACCAGCACCACCAAAACAATACGTACGTGTTAAAGATAACATTTAAGAGATTGATTTTAATTAAATGAAACGAAAGATTTCGTTTAAACTAAATTCTAATTTGTACAATTAAAAATGTTTGATTTACAAACACCATAATGTTAATAAATCTAATTACTGAATATTAGATATTCTAGGGTGAAATTTATTTTTCTTCAAATTACACTAAAAGTCAATTTTTTTTTCAGTTTTTCATGCAGCAATTTCCACTCAAGTTTGTATTGTTCATAGTTGCAAGATGAAAAGTCAAAATTTAAGCTTAAATTTCACAGTTACAGTTCAGAATTAAACAGTGTAATTGTTGAAATTTGAAAAAAAAATGAGAAAAAAAACTCTCCCTAATTGATACTTTCAATAAAACCTGAAATTAAACTTCAAATTTCATTAAACCTAAAATTATGCAACTAAATGATAATGATGAAAGTTTAATGGAAATAAAATTTTTTAATTTATTTTAAATTTATAGAAGAATAATTTGCTATGTATATGTACAACATCATTATGCAATGGTGGCACTCACTAATTGATAGAATTTTCTCAAATTCACCACAAATTTGATCATACCTGACTTTTCGCTACAACAATTGAATGATTGATATGATCGATGGGGTTCAATCAATCATTCATCGTTACATGGCTTACACTTCGATGGCTAATACGATCTGTCTAACTTTCATCAAATCAGTCTACTCTTCGTTTCATCAAGCTCATTAAACGTGTATTTTCCAATGTGTACCTGAAATGATTTAAAGTAGAATAATTCTATTCCTGTAAAATGTATTTGGCCTTTCCGATTGATTGAAATGAATGATTTTTAATTTAATAAATAAATGTGTTCTGTAATTGTCAGTGCATCAATCTTTTTGTTAATGTTGAAAATGTAATTTTCACTGTTGTCGTATGAAAACTTGAGATATAAGTCAATTATAAAACTATAAGTATTGACTTTCTGAATTCAACGAAATATATGTTCGATTGTGTTGTTTATAGGAAATTTACGAAAATTTTTATTGAAAAAGAAAATCAAATTAAACTTCCAACAAAGCAAACATTTATGAAAATTGAACAATAAATGATTTTAAGATTTTAAGCTGTCCCGTAACTTCAAACAAAAAAAAACAGTAAAAATTAAAATACGCACGAAAAAACACCAATTAAAAACCTAATATTATTTTCTTATTCTAATAAAGATTTAGAAAAAACCGACTAACAAAAGTTTAAAAATAAATACTTCCCTACTAAACAGATAGTATATTACTACCAGTAATGTAATGAGATAGAGAGAGAGAGAGAGAGAGCGAGGGAGAGAATGACCGGAGAAAAAATTCGAAAATACAGTTAATGGAAGAGTAATAGCCAGAAGAGGTATAGACAGGGATGAAAAATGCAGAAAGACAAGATTAAATTTAGCTTAAATGATAAATTCATTACGGAAATGATAAGAAGGATCATATCAATTGTAACGAATGAATACAACTCTAGCGGCAAAACTCTCAAACGGAGAAGTGGACATGGACAAAATAAAGTAATCAAGCAAAATTACTCAACGAATGTCTATCCTACAACCTCAAACAGGACAGATCGTACATGATGTATTTAAAAAGCATTAATTATACATCAAATGTTAATAATGCACAGTAGCACATATTAGACACCACATTTTAACCTCGTCTTCTGAAATGATTCATCTAAGATAAAATAGGTAAGAAACTGTTGCAGTGAAATTTTGGAAAAAATTTTTTGAAAATAAGAAAGAAGACAGATCATTGTGACTTGTAAAATTTCAATGCTTCTCATTGTTACAGTTATGAACTAACGAAGAGCATGTCAAATAAAAAAATTAAAAATTTTTTTCCCCCAACTCTAATTTATTGATAAGAATGGTTGGTAGTTGAAATTAAAAGGGAAAAAAAACAAACAAATATTCACCTTCATAATCTAATACACTCACTAAATTCATTTTAATATTTGAAAATCTCCCACTAGCTTTCTCACACTGATCACTGCCTTGTTTCATCGAAAAAAAAGCGAATTTAATTAATAAGATATAGCAATATATATACACTTGTTAAATTTCAATATGTACAAATATCAATGTACCATCATAACGTCACAAAAGATTTAATCTTACATATATATGGACAATGAAACTAATAATATCTGACTGCATGGTAGTTAACATTACTAAATAAAATTTCAATAAAAATTATTTCGCTCTATTCTATGTTAATTCATACATTATATAAATTAGGTATTTTATTTTAAATGTTAATTCTGATTCATTAGCTCTAAAATAATCAGCTAATATACACTAATGTATTAATTTCCGACTGTTGTGCGTTGCATTAATTTTGTAAAGTATTAAGTGACTGGAATGGGAGTTTTTCTTTTGAGGGATAAAAATCAAAGATGAAAGCAAAACAGCTTTCTAATCTACATCATTCAAATATCACTATCATCATTAGTACTGATAGTATATGATTATATACATATATATATATATATATATATATATATATATATATATATATATATATATATATATATATATATATATATATAGTAGCAAGCAGTCACATATTGATAGTATGATTAAAATGATTATGTTGTTGTGAGCTACAGCTTGTGAAGAAAAGCAAAATTCAACATATCTAAAGAAATATTTAAAGATTGCAATTAACTTAAAAAAGCAAAAAAATTAATAAATTTTTGTAGAATTGCAAAAATGCTAGACAACATGCATACACGTTTTCTTTTTTTTTCTCGCACTGATAATTTCACTAATTAATAGCTGAAAACAAAAAACAATTAAACACAACGTTCTTTTTTTTCTTTCAATCGGAATTGATTCGTATGATGTGTTTATGAATTTCTGCAGTCATATGGCAATCAGCTTGCTTCACCTGATCTGTCACCAACAAAGGATCATTCAACACACATGCAGCTAAATCACATTCAATTGCTGAAAACATAAATTAATATAAAAAAAGAAAATTTGAAAACATTAACATTACTGCTGCTATTCGATTAGAAACACCAAAAAAAACAAAAAGCAATCATGCCCAATGCATATATTTGAATTTACAATTAAATTTTTCAGAAAATTATATTTAACAACAAAAAAAAAGAAAACTTACGATCCATTTCATCCTCATAATCGTTGCAATTGGCACTACACATCTGAAAATACAATATTTCAAAATAAATGATTCTTTGTTCACCGATAAAAATTCTAAATTAATTTTAAACATGGAATAACGCAGCTGACAAACTACAATGGAAAAATAAATTGCATGTTTCCTCAACTAAAAACAACAACAACAAAAAAAAAGCAATTTTACACTCACTGAATCTACTCTTTCACAATTTAATCGATGCCGCACTTCAACATCCGTTGAACTATCTTCCAATGCTAAAATACCCTTCTTTTTTAGTTTATTTTTTTGCTTTCGTTGACTTCTCTTCTTCTGACCTAATATCGATGAATTAGGTCGAAATGATCGTTCCTGCACTAAACGTTCACTGAATGAAACATGCTTCTTTCGTGGAGTACATCCTGTAATCAAAAATTTAGCATTTTAACAATTTATCAAAATTTAATGAGATGAAAAGAGGTGAATGAGACACGAAAACACTTTCATCAAAAATAATCATATAAAAAGTGCATTAAACAAACCTGCACTATTCATTTCTGCAATAATTACTTTCATTTCACCACTCTCTCCACTTTGACACTCCGAATAGGATCTGAAATATTGTTTTAATTAAAATTATTTTTTTCTTTTCAAAATATACATCTCATACGTTGTTGTTCACACAGGTTATCTCCCACCATCCCTTTCCCTTTTCACACATTCTCTTACAAAAAAAAACCTCATTATCTAGTGCTTAAGAAGTTTGATAATCTGATGAGTTGTGCTAGCTTCTTAACATATCATCCCTATCACAGTCCTACAGTGCAATATTATGGTACTGGTCAAACGATTGATGACTGTATGAGTTACCTTTTAAACAGTTGCTATACAATACTATCATCAATTGCTTTCTTGATGTTCCATTAAAGAAAGAAAATTTACAGATTCATTACCGAAACATTATCCAAGTAATTTGTACTATACTTTTCTTTTCTATGACCTCATCTTATCAAATGCAAATTATTTACACTTATATTTTCATGATGAAATGAAATTATTAACTAACAAATGGAATTCCACCTTATAAATAGGATTTTTGTCAAAAAAAAAGAATTAAATAAAACAAAAAAATTCAAAAAACATAACAACTCTAAGATAAGATGTAAGTTAAAAAAAATGCTGCAGAATTCAATGAAAAGATAAGTAATTGTTAATCTAAAACAAAAAAAAATGCAATATTTTCATTATTATTACAAATTGTACAAACACATTCGAATGCATGAATAATAATGATAGTTTAAAATGTGTGTCTGTGAAAAAAAAAATAAAATAAAAACAAAAACCTTAACGAACGTCCGCCAGTACCAGTGATGTATGTTGGAATGGATTTCTTCAAAATACTTTTGAGACCAATTGTTACACTCTCACCCTCACTTGTTGACCGGCCACGTGATATCATTTGTTGCTCAACAACTGAAATAAACCAAAATTTGAAGCAAATATGTATATGCAAAGCACTATGAAATATATATATATATATCGCATTTCTTGATAATTTTATCAAATTTCATTTCAATAAGATAATAAATGAAATATTTTAAGCATAACTTCTATAATTATCATTTCATGTAACATTAAATTGTACGAAAAATTCACATTTAAAAATTATGAATTCATATGTTTTTTTTTCTTCCTTTTTTTTTTTCATTTGAATTTGCAGCTCTTGAGGTAAAATCACTCACTGTACTGAAAAGGTGGACAGTTGATTGAAATTGGTGAGCAACCAGGTGATGAAGCAGGTGAATTGTTCGATGAGCTAAGTGATGACATGCCCGAATCGATGCTACCTATTGGACTATTAAATCTGAAAAAAAAAAGAAATCTTAAATTTACTTCAGCGCAAAAAGCAAAAAGAAAAAACTCAAATGCAGCGATAAAAACTATTTTAGGTGAATCAAAAAAAAAGAAAAAAAATTCATGGAAAAATGTGACAATCGATAAAACGTATTTTCTTTTTTTGTGCTCTCATTTCATTTCTCTTTATGATATCGATAAAATCATATTACATAGAGAAAAAACAAACAAACTTCAAATGCATTTTGATAATCACATGAAAAATTACATCAATTACAGCATTGCAGCAAAAAAAAATTGCACTTTTCCAACAATGGTTTTTGAGAAAGAAAATTGCCCAATCATTAAAACTTTTCATAAAATTAAAAAGTAAGCAAATTTTCTCCTTTTATAAATTCCTAATTGCAAAAAAAAAATCAGAAGGAACAGTAAAAAAAACATCTGCTTTAAGCACAACATCAATTAATGCTGCATTAATGGATTTATTAAGTGTTAGCTGCTAATTTTTTTTTTCATTTTTTTTTCATTTCGTCTTCTTTCTTTTTGCACATTCTGATGAATCAATGCAAAAATATAATTTTCAAGCGCAAAAATAAATTTTCTCAATGCTAATCAATTGTAAATTTCACTCATCATCAGCTGCTAAAATTACTATCAAATGAAATTTTATTCAAAAAATTAATTAATACTCTCATACCCTGTTGCTATAAAATTAATTGTTGCTTCAGGAGTGGTATGGTGCTGCTGGGTGGCACAATTTACAATAACTTGCAATGGTGATGCAGTTGATTTCACAACCAAATCCAATTTCTCAACTGTGTCACAATTGTTGTTGGACAGTTTTGTCATAACTACTGCACTGGAACTTTTCGTCGTCGTATTCCCCTGCAAAAAATTAAACCACAAATTCAAACTTCATTACCTATTTCAGTCACCGCCATGAGTAATATTTAATTTGAAATTATTAATGATGAAATTTTACATTATGTTGAAGTGTGAAACGACATGCTAGTAATATTTTAACTGAAAGGATTGAATTTAAATGAGCGCTTATTTATTATTTCAATAAACCTTTTTTCAAGCATATACTTAAATGCCATATTAGTTTAAAGGTTGCAAAAGTGACAGGATGCATAATAGTTCAAAAATGTACTGCAAAGAGCTTCAAATGGATGAAAATTGAAGAAAAAAATCGAAAGATTTTCTTCAAATTGATGAAAATTTTAAGCCAATACTTTACTTACACTAATAGTTCATTTTTAACATTAAAAATTAAAAAAGAATCAATCGTTTAATTCTATTTCGTTAACATGATGATGATGATGCTTGCGTTAGTTTCAAATGCACCAATCAATCAATACCGTATCATATCCATATGTTAAATGTTTGTTGAAAAAAAAGTCTTAAAAAATAAAAAATATTTGCTAAAACAGTTCGGAATATTTTCACTTCTTCTCTCTTCGTTTTTTTTTAGCGTGAATTAATGCGAGAGAAAAAAACGCTTCTTTCTTCTTTATATCAAAAAATTTTTTCATTAACAATTTAAATCGATAACTTTTCATTGCTATAAAAATTAAAAATTGATTTCATTCTTCGTAAAAAAAAAGGGAGAGAGAGAGAGAGAGCTACATTTCTCTTCAAAGTAAGATGCATAAATTACACACAGATGTAGACGGAATCAATTTGGTTAGATAGATGGATAGATTGATAAGACCTATCATCATCAACAAACAACACACACACAACCATGTCGAAAATTATTCGATAAGAAAAAGCGCACAACAGCGCCGATGCGCTATTGGCAACACTGTTGTTGTTGTTGTGTGTGCTATTCATTCGTTTCTGCCTATGTTTAGTTTAGTAAGACACCCACCTCTAACTCTACCTCTAACCTCTTCCTGTCCTATTTGTGGAGAGATTTTGAGGGAGAGAAAGATGCTGCAGGAGGAGCAGCTAGCTAGCTAGCCCTAAGTGGCACCGTCGATTGCGCACCGCTGAATGCTTGCTTCCACACATTCATGGCATGTGGTGCATCGTTGAAAAATGAAACGATCACGTGGTATAGTAGAAATGAAAGAAAGCAACAATACACTAATAATTATTTTCATCTTCAAACATTTCATTATTCAAATTTAACGAAAAATTTTTTTTAAAAAAATGATTTTTGGAAAAGATATGTGCATAAAATCTATTTCACTACTTTATATCATTAATTGAGAGATATCGAAAATCAAAAACAGATATCACATCCTTTCTCGTTCTCTCTCTCTCTCTCTTTCTCCCTGTCTATCAGATAATTTAAAGCCTACTTTCGACTAAATTAATTCTTGAAATTCAACAAAAATAAGCAAACTTGAAAGTGTTATGAAGGATTTATGAAGCAAATAACAATTTATAAGGAATGACAGTGATAGATTACACACATCTTAATCAACGATTATTTCACGTCAAATGCTAACGTGGCTCAAACATTTTTCACGTATCGTCCATCCTATCTGCTGTTGCTTTTTTGAATTCTTTAAAAAATTTTCATCTTTCATGCAATTAGTGGAAAGGATATTGTACATGCTATGCTATCCATTATTTTGCACAAAAAATATTTCCAAGTGATTTTTATGCAACTTTTGAAAGAGCTAATGGCTAAATGGCGAAAGCGTACACTACGATAACTAACTACCAATACCTGTTAGACCAGTAATATCTTAACTAACTAACTACCAATACCTATTAGACCAGTAATATCTTAACTAACTACCAATACCTATTAGACATGTAATATCTTAACTACCAATACCTGTTAGACCAGTAATACCTTAACTAATTAACTACCAATACCTATTAGACCAGTAATCTTAACTAACTAACCAACTACCAATACCTATTAGACATGTGATATCTTAACTAACTAAGTACCAATACCTATTAGACCTGTAATACCTTAACTAACTAACTAATTACCAATACTTACCATATGACACCTAACCACCAATACGCCTACCAACAACAGCAATTCTTTCGAATACAAAAAAAGAAAAAAAACTTTAATAGCAATGTTACCATGATTTGTACGCAAGCGTAAGTTTCATCCTGAAATAGCAAGTGCAATATTCGACGATTCATCTTTCCATCACCCCATGTTACTGTACGTCCACCACCACTATTACTATTACTGTTTCGATTCACTGTTGCATGTTGTTGACAATAATATAATCTCATGCTATCATCCAGCTGTTGACGTAAAAGTTGCACACGTTTTTGATGATCGACCATAATCTAAAAAAATTTGAAATGATTATGGGAAATAAATTCACTCTTTAATCTTTATCGATTACAATAGAATTAGACATAAATAATCCATCCATCCATTCACACGCACACACACACACATATTTATATATATATATAATTTTAACAGTACTGATAAAAATATCAAATAAATGAAATAAATTTAAATTACTCAATTAGCAATGTAATGCTGCACAACGAAGAGATAATACGATGGATGAAATAGATGAGTAATTCGTAAAAACACGCAATTAATTAGTAAAAAACAGATAAATGATTAAGTAGTGATAACGATATTCATTCAGTACTATCACTTACTTTCACTAATAATTAGCAAGCATATATCATTTAGTATGAGGATAACCTAAGGAAAATAAAGAAACAAATAAATAGGTAAATAAGTAAATACATGTGTAAATAAATAAGCAAAATAAATAAACAAATAAATAAATAAAATAAATAAATGAATGTAATGTTGAAAAATGAATGAAAGAAAAAAATGGGATAAATCGCACGAAGGTGAATGCGTATAGATGAACGAACATATAGAAGGAAGTGAATGATTCTTGCAGCGCTACAGACGCTAATTTAGAAACCATTCGTATTCCGATGGTGAATATCGATCTGATCTTCTTGTCCGATGATGATGATGATGGTGGTGGTGATGGTGATGGTGGTGGTGATGGTGATGATGATGATGATGATGATGATGATGATGATGATGGTGGTGGTGGTGGTGGTGATGGTGATCGTGATGGTGATTGCTGTTGTGGAAAATATAACATGGTTGAACGTGAAATAACTCGAACATCGTATCGTCGTTCACCACCATATCACCCATCCTCTTCTTCCACTCAATTCACTCATTCTTTAATTACAAAGAAAAAGGAAAAGCAAAGGACGAAGTTGATGAGATGAAGTAATAAGTGAGGGAAATTGAAGAGCAGTAATCGATTATCATTGCGAATATCTTAATGAAATTTAAATAATACAATTGTTTGAACTTTCAAAAAATTTTAAAAGTTGAAAATTAGATGAGAATTAGTAACAATTAATTTAATTAAATTAAAAATAAAAATTCAAATTAAGCTTTAATTAAATTAAACAATTAAAAAGAAACTTGTAAAAAATAATTTAAAAGTACTTTTAAACAAATGAATGAAATAAACTCCCTCTCATCGAAAAATCTCATCTCATTTTTTTTTTTTTTATACAACAACAACAAATTAGAAAATAGTGGGCAGGAAGGAGAGAGGAAGATGATTTACATGCACAAACAACAGTAACAACATGCAGCTACCGTAATCAACAGCATACTCAACACTGTAATCAACATCCATCCTAAATGATACAATCTACGTAGCATAAGCATTACGGTACTTAAAAAAGAAATGAGTTAAAAAACTGGCGAGAAGAGAAACTATCGCGTGAAACACGACGAATCTACATAAACGAAACGCATCATCCATTACACACTATTTTGTGATAAATGACACTATGCCTCCAATATGGTGAGGATTAGAGCATGAAATTTCTTCATGCAAAAAAAAAACGAGAGAGAGAGAGAGAGAGAGAGAGGAGGAAGAGGAGAAGGAAGAGGAGGGAGAGAGAGAGAGAGGAAGAGAAGACAGAACAAGTAAATGATCAAAGATGAATATTCGAATGAAAACAACGTTATCTGTCATTCATACACATATGCTTCGAAATTTTCACATTTTAACAAATTCATTCCCTATTTGCTAACTAAAAAATACAACTTACAACTCTGTTACAGTTATAAGTAGTAAATGCACGTTAGTATAACACCGATCAATCAAAAAAAAAAAAACGTAACAAAGAATTGATGGATGCAAACAATCTTTCTTTACTAAAATTTTATTTTTGCTTAAAAAAAATCATTAGTTATGATTATTACAAAATGATAACTTAGGAAGTTAGCAGATAAATTACAAACTTTACAAACTGATAACAGCAAATTTGAAGTGTTTTGAAAGTTTCATCATTGATTTAAAACAATATAATATGGCAGGGTAACATTTCGATGATTACAACAGCTTACCACCATAGATAGGATTATTTGTGGTAAAAAATATCTTCTCATAAACAAACTATAACTCAATTATTGCCTTCCTTACTTAAATTAACAAACAACACTCAATTACCATCTTTTTTTTGCTCAAAATCAATAAAATATTATATAATTAATTAATTACATAAGGATTTGGATAAAATTTAACAACTGTTGTTTTACTGTCTAACAATGAAAACGATGGAATGAGTGAAAATGCTTCGAAAGTGTGTAAATTGACACCCAATCATCACCATCACCACTACCATCAGGCCTACTTCACTCGACCATCACTGATAGCAAGTTATCAGCAATGATAATTCAAAAGATACTTACAAAATCCTCAACACCACTCTCTCCCATTCCCTCTTTCCCAATGGAAATTCCTATACATGTATTAAATTTTTATGTTTAAAATATCACACATTTATTTTTTGTTTTACAAAGAATATTGTACTTTATTTTTTGTATTATTTTTGTATATTATTATTCTCTCTCTCTCTCTCTCTCTCTATATATATATATATATATATATATAGATAGATAGATATTTTATAAAATTTGATAACCTTGAAAAGAGAGAGAATAAATTATACAGTAAAGGAGAGAGTGTTTGTTTTAAACTTTCCCGTCAACCTATTTCCACTAGCACAATAATTGCTTGCAACTGTCAACAACACTCCTACTACTCACTCACACTTTTCACCGTACGATGATCATCACATCTTCCTTCTTTTTCTTTCTTTTTTTTTGTACCGTGTGGGATAGATAATTAATTTAAAAAAAAAATTTCAAAAATTGATTAATTTTAAGAACTTTCACTGTTAAACTTTCATTTTCACTTTTTTTTTCCTTTAGCCACTTCTTTTTCCTCTTTCATCTAAAATATCTTTTACACAAATTGTATGGATGCATTGAAATTTTTGATTTAACAAAAAAAATGAGAGCTTTGTAAAAAAAAAGGCACATCGAAAAGCGTTGATAAAAACATTCGATAAAAATAACACTTCCATATCGTATACCTAAATGATTAAGCATAAAATTTAGCAAAATTTGCAAAAAAAATAATTTTCAAGTATTCCGTAAAAATGTTATGTTAAAAAAATTCACAATTACAAAATTTCAAGTGTAATATTGTTTACTGTAAAATTTTTGAAATTTTTCAAAAAAATGCGAAATTTTTAAAATTTAAGAAAAAAAAATTGCTCATAAAAAACCAAGCAAACAATAAAACTAGAGTAGTAATTACTTGTGAAGGTAGCAACATTTTCAATGTCATAGTTTTTTTTTTATGAAATTTAAATCATTGTGTAGCGAAAGAAGGAAGAAAGGATAGAAGTAAAGAATCAGTGCTTTCTTTCTTTCGTTTCATTTTTCTTGCAAAAGTTAATTACTTTTTATAACTTTGCTAAAAGTGAAATATAATTTAAAAAACAAAAGATTAAAAAAGGATAAAATTATGGATTCAATTTTTAAAATACTGCAATTGCTTGAAATCAAATTGTTTTAATTTCCATATAATACAGATGCTAGTATCTTTGAAAGCATGGATAATTTCAGCTTTTTTTTAGCAAAGTTTTTGCTATGACAAAATGCCTCGGCTTTTTTTAAGTAGCAAAATGCGCATTGCAATAAAATAAGTGTAAATAATAACACTAACACTTATTTCATGTAAATTTATTTATTAAATGAATAATTCCATTTTTTATTCATTCGTTTTTTTTTCACACCCTGACATATTATATTTCATTTTTGCTTTTTTTTTTTAAACATATGAAAGGCACACATATTGCAGGTATAAGTTAAAATTAGTAATAATGATGTAAGGATAATTGATAGTGATAATTAAAACAATAATTAAACACTCATTAATCTTATCAAAATAACTAATTTTGATTTTATGTGGAATGCGATGAGTGTAAATTTTCTCTGATCAATTTCCCCACTATAGGAGCTACGGATAGTGATAGTGATAACGCGTCAATCTTATCAGTAATTGATTAATAGCAATATCACATAATGATTATCTGGAATGGGATGAGTGTCCACTTTTCTCTGATGAATTTTCCTCTTAAAATAGCAAACGTCTTCTCTCTCTCTCTCTCTTCCTCCCTCCCTCTCTCTCCACATATGCATGTATGGCTGGTAGCAATGTAATAAATTAATTTCATTAGAATGAATTGAATTGCATAAATCTTCCAACTAATAAGTCCTTATCTACGATTCGTCAATCTCAATTATGAGCAATCTATAATTGACTGTATTAGTTTCGAAGATAGAAATTACGTACAAAGAGGGAAAGAGTGAAATTTATCCAAAAAAAAAAAGTTTATTGAAATGAAAATGAGTGAAATATTAGGGAGGTGGGGAGAGTGAGCGAGGGAAAGAGAAAGGGAGAAATTTTAAACGAGAAATTTTCCCATACTGAATTTTTTCTTCATCCGTTTCATTCGCAACTTCATGACTGGCTCGCTGGCTAATCGATGCGTAAATCTTTTTAACATCAAATATCACTGATTCAAAGCTATACCATCTGAAGACACACACACACACGCACACGCACACGCACACGCACACACATACACACACACATATATATATATATATATATATATATATATATATATATATATATATATATATATATATATATATCACACGTACACACATACGAATACGCACAGAGAGAGAGAGAGAGAGAGAGAGGGAGAGAGAGAGAAAACCTCAAGGACTGATCGGTTTTTGCAATCGGCTAAAGGTTGAAGATCAAAAGCGATTGTGGATTAGTTATTAGGCGAAGCATGTTGACCAGAATGAAATGCTCCAAAAGTGCACCTTCTTTCTCTCACCAAAACTCTCCCCTGTCTTTCTCCCTCTCTCTCTCTCTGTCGCTTCTGTCAATTGCATTTGCTCTTTCAAAAAAAGAACATAGTTAAAAAGCCTTCTAAATTAACAATTATTGCATATCTTGTCCACTCTTCTTTTACCTCCTATTTCATCTTCTCCTCTCTCTATCTCTCTTTTTCCGTCAATTATTTCATCGTTGTACACGAAGGGAGAAGTGGGAAAAAAAATGAATTATCTGTGAATGTAATTAAGAAAATGAAATTTGATAAATGACAATATCATATTGTAACATTTTTTTTAAAAAACAAATTTTCACAAAAAAAGATGCCAGAAGAATTCAAAAAGATATAAAGCAAAATCAGTCATGAGTCATTTACGTCAAAATTTTCATGTAAAATAGAATGAATGATTAGATTTAATTTACAAATTGATTTCACAAATCCTATATTGTTCTGTTCCCTCTCTCTCTCTCCTCCTCTCCCTCTCTCTCTCTTTCTTTCTTTCTTTCTTTCTTTCTTTCTTTCTTTCTTTCTTTCTTTCTTCCATCGTTGCTGTACCAAACATTTCAACGATCTTCAAATTTTGGTATTAAAAAAACTTTTTTTTTGAATATAACAAGGATTTCCCTATGAAGCTTTCGAACATAAGCCAGTCACCATACATAAATTTCTAATATTCACTCTTCAAAAGTCTTCTTCTAATGCCTCTCGAAATTAACTTATCCAAAAAAAAATTGCTAAACAAATTAGGGAAGTCTGAATAGTTTTGGAAATTTTAGTTTTATTAGGTTCAAATTCCACTAAATCGTCTTACTCAAAAATTCACTATTTAAGAATTAAGAGATTGACGTTAAGAATTTATTTAAAAAAAAAAAAGATCAACAAATGATAAATCTTAATTAGTACCAGAATTTGTTTATCTTAATTAGTACCAGAATTAGTACCAGAATTCGGGAATTTGTTTCAGAGAAGTTGTAAAAAAGCGCTAAAAAATATTATGTAATTATCAATTTCAAAAATAAATTTTTTATTGAAAATATTTTTCGAAAATATGCCAAATTTCAACACAGTGCTGCTCTCTGCAACTCTTTAAGCATCCTCTCTCTGCCTTTCTCTCTCGTTTTTTTTTTTTTTAAAACGATAAATCTACAAAGCACACCACTCTTTCTTCTTTCATTCGTTCTTCTAGTGCTTAATCCAATCATCGATTGGATAGTTCGGCAACTTTTTTTGTTTACAATATTTTTATCAATAAAAAAAGTGAAAAATAGATGGTCGTAGACAATGTCAGAAAGAAAAAACAAAAAAACACAAAATTAGTTGTACGAAAAACATCCTTTTTAACTCTTATTGATTCATCCATCGTTTTTTTTCTTTTTTTTTTTTAAATTTTAAATTAAAGCTGAAAAAGTGCACAGGATATCTATCGTATCATTTCATTTTATTTTTTAGCGAATCGAAATTTCGAAATCACTATTTGTGTGTGTGTGTGTGTGTGTGTTCATGTTCTCGATGGTAACAATTCAAATAATTTTAGTAAATCAATTTTTTTTTCGGAATTATCAAATGCTTGAAAATCAGTTTTCATATTTATTTTCCTCTTATCATCATTCTTTTTCTTCTTCCCTATCTATCTTCTTTTTTTTAAAAAATAAAACATTTATTGATTAAGAGTTTTTTTTTCTTTTTTGAAAAAAGGAGTAATGTTTGTAGGATGTTTTAGAAGAAAACATTTAGTTGTAAGTAGACTTACACAGACAAATGCTACAGATGGATTTCTAAGATAAAAATCATTTTGAAAATAAAATAGGTAAGAGGTAGAGGGAAACGAAGGCTGCACTGGACAGTAACTAACAATCACAGACGACATCTGTTAGCAATTGAATTTCTTTTTCAGTTCAAATTTTACCGTAATTCCTTCCTACCATTATTTTTCTCCGATCTCATTAATTCTCAAAAATCAATGTGATAAATGTTTTGCAATTACTTTCCATCTTTTTCATTTTTCTCTCTCCTTTTCTTCTTTTCTCATCATCATCATCATCATCGTCGTTGTCACCGCCGTACGACGAGAACAGTGACTGATATTTCAAATTTCAAAATTTCTTTTCCTCATTGAGTGATAGAATTAAGAATGACTTTCAAACAATTACCGTTCTAAATCTTTTGTCATACAGAATACTTTAGAAAGACTCTTCGAAATAGTCATCAGAAGTGGTCATGCGTAAATTTTCCCTTCATAATTACATAATTAACTAAAAAATTTGTGATTGGAAAAAAAAAACGATAACAACAAAATTCTTTTCGTTTTCAAAAATGATTGTTTTGGAAAGAGAGGGAGAGAGAGCGAGAGAGAGGAAGAGAGAAAAAAATAAGGTCACAAATGAATACTATCAAGGTTAGTAACAAAGAACGAGAAAAATATATTATGGATGAATGATTTCGCAGTTATTAATAATCGTTGTTAATAATTTATTAATAGTTGCAAGTATTAGTTAAAATGCGGTAAGTTATGAATTTAAAAAAACAAATGACAATGAAATCTTTCCTTGCTAGGACACTGCTTATCATCGATCATATTGTATGGCAGCATACCTAATGTTGAAATTTTGCATCAGTTCAAAATGAGCATTTCGAATCTTTTAACAGATTAAATTATCAATTCGGATCTTTTGCAAATTAAACTGATCAAATTAAATTATCAGTCGAGATTTTTTAACAGATCAAACTAATGGAGATGTCAGTCCGGAGCTCTTACAGATCAACCATCTGTGCCATATGCATACTTCAGCTTAGCTTAAAAGCTTAGCTTTGAGCAAGCAGAGAAGTAATGGAAGGAAATTGAATGGGAAAAATTTATTAATAATACACAAAGAGAGAATATTTTTCGTTTTTTTTTTTTTGGTTGAATGAAAGGAAGAAAATGAAATTTGGTCGATGGTTGCCACTAAGGACGATAGGAGTGGGTGTAGGATTGGAGGAAATAATAAATCATCCATAATGTATTTATTTATTCAACGACCTTGAATGCATTCATCGATTGATCAAAACCGGTAGGTCAGGGATAATTTGTGGAACAATAATAGCACAAAGCGAAAATGAATGTTATTTAGAGAGAAAGAGAGAGAAAGAGAGAGAGAGAGAAAAAAGTGGCACAATTTTTAGGTTAAATGAATTTCATTTAAGTTAATCTCATTTAAATCTAAATGAAACATGCAACACTTCACGATAGTCTTCAATTCATTTCAAAACGCAAACACTTCTGCAAGAAAAGGAATAAAAATTTTAAAGTAAAATTTTTGAAATAAAAAAATTCAGAAAATGAAACTAAGTGTAATCAATTTCAAAACTAAAAGGACAAAGTTAAACTTTGACAATTTAAATAATATTGTGGATAATTTTATGGCGGAAATGCTATCATTAAAGGAACTGATAAATGTGAATTGTTAGCTATAAATAATAGTGTTTCATGTAAGCATTAAAACATTAATATTGAAAAAAAAACCAAAACAAACAAAAATCCACGTAAGAAGTAGAGATTGACAGAGATCGATACATTCATTTTATATCGAATTATTCATCTCTTATGCGATATTGATAGAAGTGTGTACGCTCTGTACACGCACGCACATACACGCACACGCACGATAAGCGTTATCAGAATTGATATGATATAAAATGAGTTCACATCTAAATAGAGAAATTTGATTTAGATTTATAATAATAATTAAGAATGCAAGCAAGTTTATGTCAAAAACATGCTAGGTGTGTGGAAGGATGAAGAAAAAGCCTGCTATTCTCTTTCAGAGTACCATGCGTCGTCACGTTGAGAAGTTATCAAGATGGAAAAATTAAAGTGATGCATTTGACGAACGTCTTCAAGCTAATATCAGGTTTAACTGCTGCGTCGAAGAAGTATTACAAATATATTTTAGTGATGCTATAGAGCTGCAGCATCTGATATTTATTTCAGCAGGATAATTAACGCTGGGTGTTTGTAGAGCTTGGTGCTCAGCCAGTTTCAGTTAATGTTAGAAGTTAACGGCTGGTTGCTCAACGAGGGTGGTGGTGTGGTCGACTAGTGTTAATCGGTGTTGAATTACGTGTTTTAGGGATAAATGTATACGGTGTTGTACATTTAATACACCTAATTCCTTTGTCATTAGGTCTTTTACTACATGATGTGGTCATAACATTATTACGACGGGTATAGGTTTTTGGAAAAAATGTTAAATTTTTTGCAGATAACTGTATAACAATAGATAAGTGATCGTACTCAAGTCTGTTTTTTCAACAACTGTAATATATCACAGTTATGGCCAGTGACAGCGACCTCAATGTTGATCACCTTATCACTCGACTGTTAGAAGGTGCGCCGTTCACTTGACTCCATTCATTTTGACAATCACTTACTAAACTGCACATTTTACCATTTAACGATGAATGTTATTGTTCGAGAGAACATTTTCATAGATTTAAAATATATATTTATTAACTTTTTCATGTATCATAAACTGGAAAGAGTTTTCTGTTGAAGAAATGGGAGCTGTTATTTTTGACAGTATCCGATTTTATTTATTTATTACGAAATGTTCAGCCTTTTTATCGCTGATGAATTTGTATTCTATAAGAAATATGTTTCGATGCAGTTCCTAGCATGAATTTTTTCAACTTTTTCATTGATGAAGCTAATTGCAAAAAAGTCTGCTTCATAGCGGAAGCGCACTTTTTTTCGTTTATATGTAAGAATGATACGAAATTGAGGCGCTTAACTCATCCTGCTGAGTTAACTAATTCTGTTGAATCTGATTTTTGTAAGCTATCAATAGGCTGTTTACTTTTTACCGAGAACAAAATGTTGTTTACCTCCATATAGAAGTTCGATAGTTTGTTAAGTTTTAAATAATGTTAAGTTTTAAATAATAACTTCGAGTGCACTACATATTCGTTTCAGTGCGCGGATGTCGACCCGGAAAAACCGTGCAGATGTCAGAAAATGAAATAAAGGCGCTCTGCCACAAAAGCAGGGAAATATTTTTATCACAACCCATACTGCTAGAGCTCGAGGCACCTCTAAAAATCTGTGGTTTGGTTTCCTTGTTTTTGTGTAATCAGCTAATCCAGTTCGGCTGAAGATTAGCAACATAATTACGAATTTCATTTTCATTTTATGATACCCTTGTTGCATCATGACGGGTATACTTTTTAAAATTGCTATGATTTTAAAGTAACCTTTCAACACTGCTCTGTGCAGCCGTAATCATGTATTTATATACATTTTATAGGAGATATGCATGGGCAGTACAATGATTTGTTGCGATTATTTGAATATGGTGGATTCCCACCGGAGGCTAACTATCTTTTTCTTGGGGACTACGTTGATCGGGGAAAGCAAAGCTTAGAGGTATGTTATGCTGAAATTTTAATGTTTTTTTAGGAATGTAAAATAATTCAACAACATTTTTTGAGGTTTTATTCTTCACTGTTTGCTGTGTCGCCGCACTTTTTCATAAATCTATAATTCATGTTAGAAACTTACTCAAATTTGTTCCTGATGTAGCACTCCATCACGCAGTTCATTATGACATGGCAAATGCAAGCTGTTATGTTGTGAATTTAAGTAATCAGCTTCATGATCATTCTATGACAAAAATTCCACTGTTGTGTTTAATTATGATGTTTGCAGACAGTGTGCTTACTGCTTGCGTACAAGGTGAAATATCCCGAGAATTTCTTCTTGTTGCGAGGAAATCACGAGTGTGCTAGCATTAATCGTATTTATGGATTTTATGATGAATGTGAGATTTGTTAATTTCAAGATTATGGTATTCGGTAAATGTAATATGATTTCGAACTGTTATGTGTTTTAACTGATGTTAGAAGAATTATAGGTAAACGCCGATTCTCAATAAAACTGTGGAAAACTTTCACTGATTGTTTCAATTGTCTGCCAATAGCTGCCCTAATAGATGAAAAGATCTTTTGTTGTCATGGAGGACTTTCTCCTGATTTACAAAATATGGAACAAATCCGAAGAATAATGCGACCAACAGATGTCCCCGACACTGGTACTTCTTTCCCTTAACTTCAGCTTCTTCCGGTTTTCTTGCAATATCATTTATAGTTATTGACGTACTGCCTCGTTCTCGAGAAACTGTTATTTATAATTTATTTATCGAAAAATCAGTTTGTTAAATTTCAGAGTTTTGATTAGTTATTGAAATGCAACAAGGAATTCGTGTTTCAGGTCTTCTTTGTGATTTGTTATGGTCGGATCCGGACAAAGATGTACAAGGTTGGGGAGAAAACGACCGAGGAGTGTCTTTTACATTTGGGCCTGATGTTGTAGCAAAGTTTTTAAATCGTCACGATTTAGACTTAATATGTCGCGCACACCAGGTAATTAAATTACTTGGGTTTTAGGAGGCTTATTTCGTCGTTATTTCAGTTCCAGTTCAACACAATTTAAAGATAATTTTTGTAACTGGTCTCCTTACGCGAGGATATATACGAATACTAAAGCAAAAAATGTGTTATCCAAATATGCATTGCGTTAAAATGTATTTTCTAAGCAGCATATTTTCTCACTAACGATGGGTTTAACTTTTGTGCGTTCTTACACTATCAAAAACTTTAAATAATCTGTTTTGAAGTCACGCTATAATTTTTTGAAATTCATTGAAGAAGTTATGCTTTTCAGGTAGTAGAGGATGGTTACGAATTTTTCGCCAAGCGTCAACTTGTGACATTATTTTCTGCCCCAAACTACTGTGGTGAGTTCGATAATGCGGGCGGCATGATGAGCGTTGACGAAACATTGATGTGCTCCTTCCAAGTTTGTTTTTAAAGCATTGAAATTATAATGATTTATTGAAGTACGATTACAGTTATCGAATTTTTCTGGTTTCTATTACGAAAGGGTTTTGATAAGCTGTACGTTTTCCGTTCTCGCTAGCTCTTTTAGAGTTGCGTCATGCTTTGAAAATAGCAGCGGTAAGAGGCTTCATCATAGAGTAACAGTCGCAACCGCTAAGCGGTGCCATGGTAAGAAGAGCTAACACGAAAATTAAGCTAGATATCCTCACATGGTTTGGAAGACGACTACACAAATCCCACCTGCAATGGAGAGGAAATGGCAGAATTGCCTTTTCCAAATGCAGAGTATTCATCACAATAGATTAAAGACATATCATGGCAAAAAGATTGAGCTAATTAATGTATATTCAAATAAGTAGGTATTAGAGCAACGTTAATGTGAAATGGTCTTAGCGCTGATTTTAAAATTATCTGTTAATTATTCATGAAGAAAGCCTACTAATTCATTGTTTATGGATAATATCATACTAAGAATCTGAAATTCGGTACAGTTTCTATAGTCCCACTATCTTATTGCTTTTCCGTAAGTAACATTGTTTTTTCCATACTTCAGATCCTGAAGCCATCTGAAAAAAAGGCCAAATATCAGTACGCTGGATTGAACAGCGGTCGCCCGATCACATCCCCGCAACGAGCGACTGGCGCAGTAACTGGTGGAATCCAGAAAAAGAAATAAGTCGAAACATGGCGCCTATCAGCAAATCTCTTTATCTCCCTTTTTTTCGGTTTCATTTTTTCCCGCAATTTGTTTTCCCCAATTCCGTAATTTTTTATGGAGACGTTTCTATGGAGACCACGCTGAGTATTTTTCAGACAAGATTTGTTGGTGTGAATATTACTACAAAAATTTTATTATTTGACTATCTATACAGATTATTTGTTTGTTCGTGAATAACTTAGGATTCGTATTCCAGCTGCTTGATAGCTTCAACAAATTTTAGTAAGTCAAAAGTTGCGAAATCAGAGAAAGAAAGCTAAGTAAATGCTTTTTTTATTAATGAAAAATAAAGTTAAAACTTCGGAAACATTGGTATAAACGATAGACCAGTGATGTCATAAAAACAGATGTGATTTTGTGCTTCGTTTTTTTTACCAGCTAATTATTCGTACCTCTTCTGTTGTAGTGCGTGATTTCTTACACTGTGTCAGCGTAACATATCGTTCAGTTAAGTTTAATGTAGAAGGCGAAATAGATGTAAAATCTGAAGATGGAGGATTTTGAATTATTTTGAAATCTGTACTTTTGTAAGAACAATAGACCAAAACTGTGCCGAATTTTATAAATATTTCCTTGGACAAAAGGGTTTTGGAAAAAATGGTTCATGTCAGATTAGTAACGACTTCAGTTAGTTGTGCGAAGTTCTTTGCTTGTTAAACTGAAAGGAAGGAGTATCTCGTTTCTTCGTCTTCCATTTTGTATTTGGAGGGTTCTCAACATTTGGATCGCTTCAAACGCTACTTCATTTTCTGGCACATTTGTGCCTGAGGCGAAGCCGTGTCATACTTTTCGGTGGAGTATTGTCTAGATGTTGACTTGATGTGCTTTCTTCATTTTGTTAGGAAAGGCATAAGGTCTAATTCTATGGTTCATTTTTTTATATTTATCAGATTTGGAAACTTCACTTTAAAAGCTAGTTTAATTTGTTAACCTGAAGGAGATTGTAAACCGTTAAACAATCATTGTTTTTCATAATCAAAATTCACAGCAATTTTTATAAATTTCATAGACTCGCGTACCTATTCATGTACATCTGCCTTGTTGAGCGTTTAGGAAGAGGTACTGTGATTGGCGAATTACCGGCCTTGTTTCTTGCTGAAATTTTCTAATGGTTTTGTGTCGATTGCAAACTCAATTCTCTTTTATATTTTAATACTGGAAGAAGAGATTTTGTCGTCAAGCGATCGACAAACTATTTATGGAATGCATATGATTCAATATTGTAAGTGATGTTGCAGTAAATAATAAAATGAGACATTTGTGGTAACCTTAAGTGTTATTACTCTAGTTATGTTTTAATATACATTAAAAGGGATATGAACAGCAAATATTAGCGAGTACTGTTCGTATGACTTGACATTCAAATGCTTATTTTTGATCACATAAATCGCAAAAACACTTGACGTTTGAGATATTTCGATAGAAACTGGAGCTTAAATTCCTTCTGTGTTATTTCTTATTTGTTCAGGTAATCGACTGAAAAGATAAACTATTAGGAAAAAAAAGAGTCTCAACAACAGTCTATTGTTATTACAAATTCTATTTTTTGAGTGGGTGGAAGAATTAAATCTCTCTGCACCCGGCCTTCTATTTGACGCTTTACGAATAAACAGTTATCTAGAAAGGAGAATTTGAATATTTACGTTAAACATACTAAATAATAATTGCTGGAATTAACATTGCAGCAGAAAGGAAGTAAAATGATAATTGAGGCATGAAATCGAGCGATAGTGGGAAAAGTGTATGAAATACTATGGCAGCCAACAAGTTGCTCAATGCTTCTGCTATTCCAAACAACGTAAACATTGAACCTAAATTTAGAGCTAAGTGAATAATTTTTAAGCTTACAAAAAATTGAAAATTTTACAATCGCAATATCTAGTTTTTTATTTGCATATATTTTTAAAAAACTATGTGAAGTAACTTTTTTTCTTATTTCAAACTAAAGTATAATTTTTAAGCTGAGCACCTTAAACTCATATTGCAATTTTATTTACAAAATAATTATCGAAACAACTTATAGAAATTTAATTAACATGTGACTTGTTTCATTGTTTGTTGTTTAGACAGAATTTTTAAATATATATATATATATATGCAGTTAATTTAAGTGCGGCAATCATCAAATACTGAATTGAAGAAAAAAGAACCATGATTTTTAACTGGTACAATGCTAGCTGAGAGTGCTCTCATGCCAGAAGGAGCAAAACGTGTGAATGAATCTAAGAGTATCACTGAAAAAGAAAGCGGTGTAAGATTTTTTTGCAAATTTAATTTAAACGCTAATGAAATGTCACTCGAAAATCATGCTTCGAAAAACTGATAATATATATGTATGTATATGCACATATATCGAAACTTGGCTTAATAAATTCCTCATTGTAAAATCTATCTAGTCTAGCTAGGATTCTTTTCCAGGCCTATCGATAAAATCGTATTCGCTAAAAATTTCGCAATTCACAATTGAAAAATTGAATGAAATTATCTAACATAAGAATGTAGATGGTGTAGTCCATGCAACAGCAAGCCACAATCTACCTAACGCTCTTGAAACTAGTCCAATAAGAGTTAGTGTTCGATCGGTGAAGTGATGCTTTCGTAGCAGCGGATAAATAAGCAACACCTAAAAAAATTAATGCATAGAGTGCAAAAAAGAAAAAAAAATTAAATGTGAAATTGAAATAGTGAATGAGAGCTAGTAAAATTGATATTCAATTGAAGAAAGTTTTTTTTTTGGTTCGTTAATTTAACTTTTTTTTTGCTCATAAAATTAGAAGGTCGTGGAATTTCAAAAAATAGTGTGACATTTAACGTTGAGAGTCCTTGTGTGGGTCCTTTAAGAAATCCATACAATGTAGCATCCCAACCAAAACGAAATTTCAAATAATAGAATGAAATGTGAGCTGAACCTGAAAAAAATAAAGATGCAATTAATAAGTGTTGAATAGAATTACATCAAAAAATTTCATTTTTTTTTCAAAAGTTTCACTTCAATTTTTTTTCGCGTTCTTCTTTTTTTTTTAACTTTTCATCATTGCGAGATAGCAAAAAGGTTGACGTAGTAAGAGAATGTGCACAAACATAAAATAAATTAATCTCCACGCCGTAAAACGTGAACGTAAACACGCAAGTGGGTTTACGTGAAGTGGAAACTGTTATGAATGGAGCAACCTTATTTTCAAAAGATTCACCTATGAATGTGAAAAATGAAATAGCAAATGCTATAATCAGCGCGATGAATGCACCAATTCGTTTCTGTTGCAATAAAAATTTCTGCAAATATTTTTCACTGTTCTTTTTCCTTTCTTTCAAAAGTCTCAGTGATAACAAAAAAAAAAAGAAAGGAAGAAAAATTAGTGCTTAGCAAAATTGAGTCATTAATTGCATTAATTAAAATTATGCAATAAAAAAAATTATAAAAATTATGTGGCTAATTTCAATCAACTCTCTTCATTACTTTTGTCCTTTGCTACCAAAATTTTTAATCTGAAAATAATTGTAGTTGTAATAAGTGGTAATAAATAATGATAACAATATGTTAATATATTATAATATAATTGTAATTTGTACATATCTAACCTGATCATTATAGTACACCTCATAATACCTCACATCTTCATCAGTACACGTGTAAGCAGAAATGAAAATTATTTTTTGTCACGTACGTTTCAAAAAAAAAAAAAAGAAACAATGAAAATCACTTACGACAAAATCACATCCAAACATATCTTTTCTGTACGTCGTTCCTCCTACGCTATTACTGTTATTTAGAGATGGAAGAAAAAATACTGTCACAAAGCAAATGATATATAAAACAAGAAATCCTGTGAACAAACCAACGAATCCCCAAAGTTTCAACAAAAATGAACATAAATAACCAATTGTACCTGCAAGAAATTTTAGATTGGAGATTAAAATTAAAATTTTAAAATGATAAATTGCACACCTCCAAAACCAATGACACCTTCCAGCACTGCAATAACTACCGATCGACACTTTGGCGGATAGCTGTGCACCGAATCAGTGGCGTATGCAAAAAATGCCGAAAAAATCGCCATATAACCACCAAACAATGAAAACAGTGCTTCACTTCCAACTAACCAATACACTGAAAGCTGAAATAAATTAAATTATTAAATAATATGAAATAGTTTAAAGAAATTTTTTTTGATAGTTAAAATTGATAGGTTTAATAAATTGGCAAAAAAACTGTTTGACAACTAAAGTTAAAGTTAATTAACAACAATTGCTGCCTTAAAAGATTGTAAAATGTTGTTTTACAAAAAAAATAAAGATAAAAAACAAAAATAAAAAAAATTTCATTGAAAAAAAAACAAATGATAAATGGAAAAAAAATTAGTTAGAATAAATTGTCGCTTGAAATATTGCAATTTTCTTTTTTTCCTTTTTTTTTTTTAAAAAGTCACTTACTTCCATAAAGTATGACTGGACAACCAGTGAAACGCCCTCAAGCACAAGTCCGGTAAATGGTATTAGCAATGCTAATTTTCGAGATTTCGTATCACCAAGTCGTCCAATCATTGCAGATGTGAAAATTCCAATTGAGCAAATTGCAATGCTACTAAAATTTTTTTCCTTCCCTCTTTTTTTTTGAAATGAATTTAAGGAAACAAACAACACTCAGGTTCATTAATTTACGTTTGATTTACGCTCCTGAAGATTCACTCATTAATTTATGTTCATGAAAACATTTGCTAATCAAATTTCTCCATTAAAATATAAACTTATTTCTCATTTTTATCTTCTACATTTCCAAAAACAAAAGAAAAAGACTTAAGAGAAACTTTTTAAACTTTGAGCTTTACTTTCCTAAGTTCTGTTTTCTTAATTACAATACTTATTGAATTGAGAGAAATAAACAGTCAATTAAAGGGAACTTTTTTTTTCCATCAAAAAGAGGAATTAAACAAAAGAAAAAAAACAAAGGCAAACCACAACAGGAGAATCCAATTTGCTATTGCTTGCAATTTTGTATTCGATGAAATTTGTGGATGCGAGCAGTTCACGTCAACACCTATACGATCAACGTACTGCAAGCAAGCCTAAAAGGAGAAAAAAAAAGTGAGAAAGAAATAATAATACGACAAAAGTTACGCAGTGAAAAACAATGGTAACAAATTTTACTCTAAAAAAAAATCATTGCTAAAAGATTAATCAATGTGATTTTGAAAACGGACGATAAGAGATTTTATGGGAAAAAAATAGACTAAAAAATGTAATTTAAAAAAGGAAAAAAAAAAGAAACGATTTACTATTTCTTCAAAAAAATACATGAGAATAAAAAGGGAAGCCGACGCGTAAAAAAAAAAACGGAACGTCGAGATGATGATGATTGTAATTTTGATATAATCATAAAATCATTTTGAAAATTGTATGTAATGCTTAATTAGAGAATAGTAATAGTAATGGTATAAATGCATTTTTATTTTTATCACCTATAAATATTTTTGTGCATAATTTTGATTAATAATTATTGATTGATTTAGCGGTACATGATTTGATGTGCGATTAGAGAAGTATCACAGGTGCACTTACCTTCAATTCTCTCTCGCAACGCTATCTCAATGATCATTTTTCAATTGCCGTCTTCCATGATCATTTAGCAAAATCGTTTGTGAAGAGCGACAGTCAATCGATAGTCCTACTATGATCATTTCACTTCAGGAAATACTTTGTATAATTTCATTTCATACTCGCTAACATATCTTCCATTCGATAATTACACTCTTGTTGTAGTATTCGATCAATAGCAGTGAGTTGTGCGTGTGCGCTTTTGATAAAATTTAAAAAGCGGAACAATGAAAGGAATGAAACTGCTAACCTTTTGATAAATGAGTGATTGAAAAATCGGGTAATACATAAAGCATGTAATGGAATATAGACATAGCGGTATATCAATCCTAATAGTTTTCAGAAATAAAAATTTCATATCATAGGTCGTCGTGGTAGCAGTAGTAGTAGTAGTAGTGATATCCGCAACTCCTCTCTCCATCATCGGTACACTTCAAAGCTACTAGTTGCTAAACAAAGAAAAAAAACCTTGAAAAAAAAAGAAATTTCAAAAAAGAAAAAAAACGATTCTAAGGTTACTGGAAGTTTAAAATAGCAAGCGATGAATGAGATCGATGAAAGCTGTTCCCCCATAGCAATAGCAATAGTAGCAAAAATAGAAGAGCAATAGAGGGAGAGGAGGAGAGAAAGAGAGAGAAAGAGAGAGAGAGAGAAAGAGAGAGAGAGAGAGAGAGAGAGAGAGAGAGAGAGAGAGAGAGAGAGAGAGAGGTACAAAAATGGGGCGTTATGCAAACCGCAGCAAATTCCCTTCCTAAATGAAGAATGACCTCTGATCTTTGTTGTGTAAAAATTTCATTGTAAGTGAATGAAGATAGACTCTTTTTTGGATGGAAATAATTTAGGATGTTAATTCACAAGAAAAGAAACATTTATTAATTCCACTGGATAGGTAAGTATGGTAAGCAAGTAAAAAGTAAAGTTATTTTTTGTTTTCAAAATTATTTCACATATTGTTTAATTTCTAATACATCTATGCTTCATTTACTTTGCTATATTTTCAAAACAAAAAAAAAATTTTTTTTTACAATTTTATTTTCAAATTATACACATTCATTTCAAATGATCACTCCTTATTTGAAACAAAAGAAAAAACGAAGAAAATGTAAAGATAACAAAAAAAAACGTTAATAACAGTAATTCAATTGAAATTCAGTTCATTGTAAAATTCAGTTCACAATGATGCGAAACCAATTGTACCGCAAGCTAATGGTAGTACATCTTTGTTGCGCAATGACCATTCTTTCACCGATAATTTATGTATCACCAATGAATGACCAATCAGTGAGATCTCTTTCGGCCAATCAATTTCACGATCTGAACGATATAGACATGAAAATTTCAAAAAAAAAAACTTTCATCTTATTTTTTTCTCTCTTTCCTTTTCGCTTTTCTTTTTTACATCAAATAAATAATTAATGATGAAAAAAAAAATGACGAGTGTAAAAGGTGGAATAAAAAAAAAAGAACCATCAATATGAGAGAAATTATTTAAAAAATTAAACTGTTCATTTGAATATTTGCTGCAGTACTTTGTAGATAGTATTAATTAAACTTAACTATATCATATTCAGTCACGCATTTATTAATTAAAATCAAATATTCCAAGTTTCATACAAAATCTTATCTATTATATTAATGTTTGTAATTTATTCAATTCATTATCCGCCTAACTGTTGAATTTTCAATATCTTCCGAAAAATTTTAAAATTCGATATCTTCCTCAATGTTAGAAGTTTTGTTTCTTTAGAAAAAAAGAGAAGCTATAATCAATTATTTTTTTTTTAAATAATTTTTCACTACTATAACACTAACCAATTGTTACATTTTTAACACCATTCACATCAATATTTCCAAATAGTGCTGATACGTTAAAGTTTTTTTCAGGTACCATAACTGGACCAGTCTTAGCGCATGAATCTGATAGGTCACCTGTTTGATGCACAATAAGTGCATGTTCACCATTTGGCAAGCCTAAATAATTAATAATATACTTAATATACTTTTCATAATATATACTTAACCATCTTTTTTTTTTAATTTTTTCCTTCCATTTATTTTCTGTTTCTATTCGTTAAATTTCCCACAAACATTTTTTTTTCTAATTTTTCACGCAATTCATAGGACAAAAAATCACTTTATTTCTTCTCACTTCTTCTTATGCAAAAAAAAACTTATTATTCGTTATAAATCGTAATTTTCAAAATAATCATAACACAAGAATTGTAGTTAATTTAATATTTGAAAAAGTTTTCCAACTTATTTGCCTCCTGCATTTGCTGTTATTTGAATTTGTTGTGAATTTTACTCTGCAAGACTATGCAAAATGTTTGTTTCGCATGCAAAACAAAAAAACAAAAAATAAAATTTTAAACAAATTTATTTTCTACCAAAAATAAAAAAAACAATAATAATAATAACAAAAGAAAGGAATGAACGCACATTTTAGGGAAACAATAAAATATTTGATGAACGGAAAAAAGTGATGTAAAAGTGTTCGTTACACTTCAAAATGACCAAAATGAAAATCTCTTCATCCATCCATCTACACATTCAATCTTTGCATCTCTTCTATAATAAAGAAAAAGAGAAAGAGAAAAAAAAAATGAAAAATTAAATTTTAACAAAAAAAAAAGAAATTTGTTATTATTGTTTTTTTTCCCACATTCTTCCATAACTATCATCGATAACACTCTTTCACTTCCCCATTAGGCTTTTTCTTCGGAAAATTTAGACATGACGAAACTAAAAAGTTACAAGAAATTTAAAAAAAAATGAGTAAAAATCTTTTGATATGTGATGAAATGGATGGATGGATGTTTAAATTAAAGTTGAAATAAGTTTTCGGTGAGGAAGGTGAGTGAAAATTGATGATAGTAGTAGTAGCAGTAGGTAGTAGTGCTCGGAAAATTATTGCAATAGGATAAAAGAATAGCGAATTTGATAAAGTTTAAATAATACTAGAAGCGGTCCCCTAAAGAGAATTGATCATTCAATTGCTACACAATATATGCACATTTTAGCAAAATTAATTTTTTTAGTTACTTTCTTTCGTTTCAAAATTTTATTTTCCATTACGAAACATTTGAATTACAATATTCATTAAGTAATATTACTCCAATTATTTTGCAAGTTTTATAACTTAAATAAAATGAGATTTCTTTGTGAGCTCAAACGAAAAAGCATAGCATTTTCCTTTATCATTTGAATCATTCAGATTTTTTGCAATCTCTCTCTCTCCCCCCCCCCCCTCTCTCTCTCTTTCTCTTTAATTCCTCAAATAAATTTTTCATTTTGCTTTTAACAAAGAATGAAAAAGAAAAGCGCATGTGAACAACATCGATAACTTCTATAATTAACTTTTCATTGATATTAACAAATTTCTGACAAATAATTAATTTTACCTGCAATTGTACCTTCAAGTTTAATCCTCTCACTGTTAATCTCTTTGATTCGCACATCGCCGACAATTTTACTTCCATCGCTGAGCATTTTCACCGTTGCTATTTCTTTCAAAATGCTATGTGCTTTAGCTTTATGCTTCCTATCTTCGATGCTATCATTGTACTTTCCTGAAGCATTCCTGGATTAGATTAAAGTGAGATGAAAAAAAAAAACTTCCCTGCTACCATCTTCTTCCTTTTTAATTATTTTTAAATAAATTAAAATTAATTCATTTGTAACTGTTTTTTTTTTGTTAATTTTTGTCGTTTTCAAACAAATTAAATCCGCGTTTTTTTTCCCAATTTTATTTATCATTTTTATATTTAACTTAATCTAATTGTTTTATCGGTAATTTTGGAACAAATTAAATTTAATAGATTACACTATAGCTAGAAAAAAATGTTTATAGCAAGTGAGGATTGCAAAATATTGCTGTTAGCGGCAACTGACCTAATTGTAAGAGATATTATTTAGATGAATTATTGAATGTTCCGTTTCTTCACTTATTAAATGGTAATTAATATATCTTATTGTTAACGCGTTACAAATTGCAAATGAGTATGTAAGGTTAGAGCTAGCTAGCTAGCTAGCTAGTATCAATTAAAGCTAATTAACCTAATTGTAAGCATTGTGTTCGTAGCACACATGGAGCCATTACGTGATTTCGTGCTTTCACGTAGCCAGCTGCGCAATGACAACCAGGATTACAGGTGGAAGAACAGACCGGTGTTGCAGGTTGTCCACAGTACTCAGGACATAAGACACCGCATGAGTCCCAGTATGCATGTGGATCGGTGCAAGTGCAGCGTGATCGTTTCGAGCTGACCACTGCGAATAGGTTTAGACGACAGCAACGCTCAAATGTATGCATGGAATTTAAATGAATTCATGGTTTAATTTAATTTGAAATATTTAACTAAATATGATAGTTTCTTGGTTCCTAGCATTGGTATTTTTAGAACAACAAATGTAAAATTTCAATCATTTTTTTTATGGTAACAGTTTACGAATTAGCAGTTACCTGTTGGATTGGACAGTCAGAGTCAACGTTGCAAAATTTTCCACTTAGATCAACTGATGTCGTAGGGCATTCCATTGTGTTAGCTGTATAAATGAATAATTTAAGATAATGTCTCATATGCAAATTAAGCACCAAAATTACCTCTCTACCCTATGACTTACTAAATTATACAAAAAAAAAATCAGTGTAAAAGATATACCTGAATTACTGTTTTGTGGACTAAGTGCTACTAATAAGGCAGAAATGGTGGTTGCTGGACACTGATTAAATGGTATGCATTTAGACGTACGCCAATTTACAGCATCTTCAAATACAAATCCTAAAATTCACAAATGCATTTTTAACCTAAAAATTTACTAAATTATGTGAAATTTCAGTGGTAAACTAGTTAACCTGATTTGCAGAAACATCCAGCAACACATGGTGAGCACGTTTGTGGTACTGGATTATTGCAACCCACTGGACATGATGAAGCACAAGCCTGATATTCTTTCAACGGATCGGAGCACTGTGAACCACATTCACTCGGAAGTACGCAACGTGAATTAGGATTGTGTGAATCAAGCAGTAGATATGGTTCACGACAGAGGCAACCAGGTGCGCAATCATTTGTTGTGCACGTAGCTTCGGGATTTGCGCAACTACGTGAGCATCTGCAAGTACATCACAATCGTTGCATTAATAAAATTTTACAATTTAATGATTTTACATTTTTATTTTACTTTTTAAACGCGTAACACTCTTATATTTATTTAATTTTTCTAAATTTATTAATCTTACAATTTTATATTTAATATTTTATTCTCAAATCATAAATTGATGGAATTCTTTTTTGCACACAAACATCTTATCAGTGAAGAAATGGGAATTTGAAATATGAGAAAAGGAGAGGAGGGAAAGAGAGAGAGAGAGAGAGAGAAAATAACTTAATGATTGAAGAATTTACTCGCTTGAAAAGCAATGTGTCCATTCTTTACGAGGATCCGAGCAGACATACTGCTGTTGAATTGTGGCCAGCGATTCACATTGACGTGGTAGTACGCAACGTGAATTTAAATTATACGCATCCTGTAGAATGTATGGCTTACGACAGAAGCATCCAGCAACACATTGAGTACCACAGAGGTTAGCGATCGGATTGTTGCATGCAACTGAAAGTGAAGTGACCATGATGAAAAAGAAATGCAAATGCAAAAAAGGCAAATTAAATGTAGAAGCAGTATTAACTGCCATTTTTTCTTCCTTCGCACTCAATCACGTCCATTCTTTTTTTTTCTCTTTTTGAAATTACACCGCTTTTTTTTGAAATTTAAATTTTTATTTATTGTTTTTAACTGTACTTTGTTAACACTACGCATTCGATAAACTGAGTCTATGATTACGTGCAATATAACATTGCTATTATATGATTACGTGTAAAGGAATATCTCATACGTGACCCTACACAACTGCAACATTTGCATCGCAGTCAATTATATTCATTCATTTTGGAAATTAAAATTTTTATTTCTTTTTTTTCCTATCGTAGTTTACTACAACATATATTAAAGTAGCGTAACTCTATGATTACACGCAGAAATAACATTGCTAACATATGATTACGTGTAAAGCAACATAGTTACGTGACGTCCTGTGTAGCGTGATAATGATGATTTTTTTTTGCGAAAAAGATGGCGAAAAATACGATGACCTAACCTGGACAGGCAGAACCACAAGTCTGAAAATTCTTCAATGGATTGTTACACTGCATTACAGCTGGTTGTGTAATTGGTTCTTCGCGATGGTCACGAAAAAGATGAGGGTCAGAGGTCATAGGTGTTAGTGGTGCAAAATAAATGGTAGCAGAAACTGGATAGTGGTCTGCAATTAATGGCGGACAGTATATAGGTATGATGCATCTGAAATTTCAACAGTTTTCATCATTTTCAATTTCATCTGAGATTTAAATTGAATTAAATAAATGTTGTGAGGTACTACTATACGACTAAAATTGTCAACAATTCAAAATGAATAGCGAAAAGAGCTCAATTGATAATTGATAATTTAATGAACTTTTTTCACATTCATTATTTCATCAAAATTTATCGGTATAAGTGAATTAATTGAGTTAAAATTAAAATTAACAATTATCTAATATTTTAGGTTGCAAAACAAACTATTCACGAAACAAAAATTAGCAAAGATTAATTAATTAATTAGAGAGCTGTGCAACGTTGATGCAAGCAACTTAAAAAATTTTTTTAAACATTTTTAACAACGAAATTTGCAATTGAACTGAAAATAATTCGTCACCTGGAGCTAATCGGATCGGCACCATCCTCTAGTATATATGGAATTTTACAAAAGCATCCCTCCACACATCCTTCATTTTTGCACTTTTCTTTTTGTGACGTGCAAGACAGTGGACAAACTGGACCGCACGTCCGATATTCACGCAACGGATCAGTGCAACGTCTTTTCACTTCCGTAATTTGTTGCGGACATTCATGCTCCGGTATGCACGGTGCATGTCGATTATTCGTTCGACGAATGAAACCTAAGTTTCATTTCTATTTCAATCATTACATCACACACATACATACCTATTTCACTTTTTTTTAGGAATAAAATTGCTTGAGATGAAGCGTACTGTACTGTACTGTAATGTGTGTGAGACAGTAATCGTTTATTATCAATTAAATAACACACTCCTATAGTTTTGCTAAAGCTTAAGTGCAAGTTCAATTTTTGATGAAAGAAATTCTATTCATTCTCTTTCAAATATCAAATTTAAACTACTACTGTGTTAAAGATTACGGTATGTATTAGAATATTAGAAGAGTGCTCATTATCTATTAAAGTTAAATTTTGTGATTCAAATTGGAAATGGATGATTGAGGTTCAACTTCACTTCTTTTAAGTGGATAGTTTGAAAAAGAAAAAGGAAAACCGGAAACCTGGTTTACACTGACATCCACTCTTGCATCGTTCAATGAAGCACGGAATCGGTTTTCTTGAAAAGCATGCCGGTTGGCACTCATCAATGCACTCAACAAATTGTTCATTTTTGCCACATATCTCTGCTCCTTCTGTTCCTTCTAAATTTTGCAACGACAATTTCGGCGCTATAATTGCAAGTTCACATTTTTTTTTTGCATGAAATTAAACAGTTTAACATTTTACAGTTTTTCAAAGCTTACTTCTTTATAAGTAGCAGAAAGAAATGTTTTTGCAAAATCAAAAATGCTTCACATGCGAAGGAAACTCTCAGTTGTAGCAGTTGAAACTACTAAATGCTAAATTAATATGAGATAGAAATTTTACACTTAACAAATTAATAATTTTTAAATTTAGCAAATTTAAATAATTTTATGACTATTTCTTCCTAGTAAATGTAACTAGTGAAAAACAACAGTGAAAATATAACACTGCTACCATCAGGATTAATTTTAACATTCGAGTGGCAAACTGATCCTCCACCGCTTATCACCGGACAGCATTTCTGCTCATCCGAACAATCACTATCGCAGTGGCAAAATTTCGTTGTAGCTCTGAACGCTACTGGCTCAGCTGGACATTGTCCACTTTTTATCCACAAGCACTTCTCACTAATTTGATTGCTCAAATTTTGCAATTGTTGTTTCAGGTCGGAGCTATGTTGTCGTCCTTTCGACGTGACAACAAATGATTTGCTTCCTTGCATTATGCTTGTTAAATTTTCCTGCTTTCGACGCATTTCAATACGTTCACGTTTCTCGTCCAAAATACGCTTAACGGCCACTCGTAATGCTTCACATGCTGCATTCAAGTCAGCTGTTTTTGGCTTCAATGAGCCAATTAACCGACCAAAGCGTGTTACACACCAACATTCGTCTGTTCCGGTGCGACACTGCACCGAACGGTAGTATTTTCCGGTTGAATCACATTGTGGAATATGCACACCGAAAACATTATTGGTTGGTAAATCATTGAGTACCTGACGTCGTTGTTGCGAACATACTGTAAAAGCAAGCCGACGAATTCTTTTGTTTTGCTCATTTTTAAATTGAAGTTGTTTTTTCAAACTTTTCATCCAAATTTAGTTTCGCAAATGTAACACTTATGAAAAGAGACGAAATGAATGAGTAATGAATCTCATCTGAAAACCTGAACAGCATTTTCCCATTATGCAAATTTCATCACCAAATGTACAATCTCTATCACCAGTACACTGCTGATGCCATGATGTTCCATCCGGACACATTCCTGACTTTTCCGATTCGTATGTCAGTACTGCAATGCTAATAAATTCTGCAAGGGCAGTGGAGGATAATGAAAATGAAAATATTAAGAGATAGGTTTAGTTGATAAAACTGTAGTTACTCCGGAAATCATTTCATTATCTCAAACTTATGCTATCCGGAAATGTATCTTCTGCTTCTGCTCCTTTCAACTGTAAAACTATTAGACTTAAGCTACCACAAACATACTTATCTTCCACTTCCTTCAATAAAAACTGCCTGCTAAAATTAAGCTATCCAAAATATTTAAAATTTATTTATCTTTTGCTCATTAACACTTTTCATACACTTACTAATTAGCTGCAATGAGGTATAAAATTTTTGACAATTTTGGTGTCAAAATATTACTGATGAAATATATGTATATATATATATATATATATATATATATATATATATATATATATATATATATATATATATATATATATATATATATATATATATATATATATATGTGTGTGTGTGTGTGCGTATGTGTGTTGTGTGTGTTCAAAACAACTGTAATTTTAAATTTGAAAAAATTAAAATAAAATTACAATAGATAGACACGTACCAAGGTCATCACTTGATAAGGATGACAGAACTCTCGTGCTAAATTCACTTGTTGGGCAGCAGAAATTTTGTTCTGTGCAATTTTCATCAGTGAAACAATCTTTTGAACTGTTACATTTGTAGTAGGAATAGCGATCATCTGAGCAATTGATGCATGTTCCATCCTCCTCACAGATTCCTTCAAATTTTATCAGTCAATTTTTTTTTTGATTTTACAATATTTTAAAGTTGAAAGAAAAAATTCTTTTTTATTTATCTTAATTGTTTTAGTTTACCAGATGAATAGAATGTGTGATTGTAATAATTATTCATTTCCAAAATGCTGCACGTTTTTTTTTCTTTCTCGACTTCATTATTAGCTGTAGCAACAACAACAAACAACAACAAACAGCAACAACAACAACAACAACAAACAACAAGAACAAGAACAACAACAACAAACAACAACAACAAACAACAACAACAAACAACAACAACAAACAACAACAACAAACAACAACAACAAACAACAACAACAAACAACAACAACAAACAACAACAACAAACAACAACAACAAACAACAACAACAAACAACAACAACAGCAACAACAACAACAAACAACAACAACAACAAACAACAACAACAAACAACAACAACAAACAACAACAACAAACAACAACAACAAACAACAACAACAAACAACAACAACAAACAACAACAACAAACAACAACAACAGCAACAACAACGATATTGTTTGTTTATATTATCACTCTATTGATTAGTGTTGATGGATTTTTTCATTCTTTTCTGCGTGTTTTGTTTTATTTTAATTGATCAAACATTGTACCAATTTTTATCAAAAACAATAAAATTTTAATTGGTAAAAAATCATTTTAATAGTAAAAGAAAATCATTTTAATAGTTAAATCATGCTTCATCAAACATTTTTTAAAAGACATTTTTTTATGATAAATTGATAAAAAGTTAAACTTCATCAAACAATTCTTACTTCGAAACTTTTGCGATATTATTAGAGAAAGAGATGAGAGGAGAAGAATTGCTAGAAGTTTTACGCCGTTCATCATAATGTCGCCGATGAATTTGATTTCTGCAAAAGTAATAAATATGCTGAAAATTGAGGGTAAGTAGGGATGAGTTATTTGAGTGATGCAAAAGGAAATTATAAGATTGAAATGAGGAAGTGAGGGAAGAGGTGAGGAAGAGGACGAGCAATTAGAATGGGAAAAAAAAGCAATTTTGATGAAAAATGGCAACATAAGAAAAAAAACAAATCTTTTATAATTTGCTAAAAAAAATTCTTTTCGTTTTTTTTTTTAAAACTTTCGTCTTTCTTCTTTTCTAATGTACCTTGCAGAGGTTTGTGAATTTATCGCTAGGTAAATGTGAAAAAAAAAGGAAGAAAGTGATAGAAAAAGATCAAGTGATGATGTTTAATTCTACTTCTCCTACTCTGCCCATTTCTTTTAAGGGATCTTTTCCTAATTTCTTTTAATAATTCCCAACAAATTTTCATAAATTTTAGCAAAGTACACAAGATTAATTTAGAAGTACGAACGATCAGACTGATTAATTTCTCTCATTCTTCAATGAAATGTAAGGATTGAAGTAATGAATTGATTTTTTAAAAAGTTTTCATTCGGCTTACTTGCATTTTTGCAGTCTGCTCAATTCGCTTTCATAAAGGTTTCATGTGAGAGGGAGGTAAATAAATTGGTGGTGATGATGTTGAAGAGGAAAAACAACCGTAGAATGAAGTAGTTAAAGAATTTATGCGATTTATGAATTTAAATAATCTACACGCAAGCACACACGCAAACACACACACACACACACAAACACATGCATACACGCACACGTGCTATGTACGCAGACATCTACACGCACAAACGTGCGCACACATCTACACACATAAACGTGCACATACGTCTGCACACATATTTTTTGTGAAGAGAGAGTTTTTTTTTTCAAAGACTCTTCTAGAAGCATACATACGCGCACAAACATACGCTAACAAGTACACATACACGTAACACGTACGTGTATACACACACACACACACACACACACATGCTCACATACTCACACAATTTTACTTCTACCACATTCTTCGGCACATTTCAAATAGAACAAAATTCATAATTGCATGTCAAAGGTCAGACTTATAACAATCAGTGAAGGAGGAAGCGGGAAATTTTTTGCTGTTAAAATAATATGATTGCAAAATAATTAATTGCTACTGCTAAATGTCCGGATAATTAGTTGTTGCAGCGGACGGATTGATTGCCAAGATGAAAAGGAACGAGTGGAGGAATAGTTTCGAAAATCGGGTTGAGGTCAAAACAGATTTGTCCTATAATATTAAAAACTCGCATCAACGCTGAATGAAAATAGCCTATAATCCATCGTTCACCTACCTGTCCTATCCACTTTAAAATTATTCAATTTTATGTAGCAAAAATTTTGTTAAAATGTACTACAAATTCGGCCTCAAATCATCGTATATATCAAAGTTCGAAATGTTATTGCGCTGAAAAGGACTATATTTCTAACTGGGAACTATTTAAATGTTGCATTGTTGTTGGGTTAGATTAAAATTTCTGCACAATTTGCATTTAACAAAAATCTATTTTATTGAAGTAAACGGTGCATGTTCAATTATTTCGGTACAAATGAATGGGCAAATAAGTGAAATAAATATATTGGTAAATAAATAAATCAAAGAATGAATAAATAAATAATTAAATAAATTAATAAGTAAACAAATAAATAATCATTCACTTTAGTAAACACCGCTAAATTAATCCCTTAAAGAGCATGCATTTTTTCTTGCTAATTTTTACAAACTGTTAATCAATTGCAATTCAATTATACTGTTCTATTAGTTGAAATTTTTTGAAACAAAAAAAAAATAAAACGATTTTTTCCAAGTCTAAGTAATCAAGCAGGTGTACTCTTATGGGCCTTAACCAATAATAAATCGTTTCAAAAAAAAACATATTAATATTCTGAATTAAACAATTTCAAATTTTGTAGCAGGAAATATTGCTGATGGTCGCGCTAAATTAATGTAAGAAATTCAGCTACTCTGGAGAGCACAAATTTTTATTTTTTTTCCTTTATTAAATTTGCAAAGAATTATAATTAGCAAATACTTGATTTATGCACTGCAGCCCAAAATGCAGCTTTCAATTTAAATGTTGATAAATTAAAAAAACAAAGTAAAATCAGTTAATTTGAAATGAAAAACGAATAAAAAAAAATGAAAAACGAACTAATAGCATTCAAAATTTTCCCTTCTAACTGTAATGTGATAGAAAATTTAAAGAAGCATAAATTGTAACATAACAGCTTCTTTCAATTCTCCTAATCATTTTCAATTCAAATTACTTTATCAGTTATTTTAACCGCATCAATTGCTGCCCATCGCTACATTGTGCAATAAAAAAAAACAAATGCTTTTTTCCCATTGAAATTCTTCAACATTTCACCCCAACAACACTTCAACAACGCCTAATTTTCATCGTTTTTGCTTCTTTTTCGTACATTAAATAAATAAATAAATAAATAAATAAATAAATAAACAAATAAATAAATAAATAAATAAATAAATAAATAAATAAATAAATAAATAAATAAATAAATAAATAAATAAATAAATAAATAAATAAATAAATAAATAAATAAATAAATAAATAAATAAATAAATAAATAAATAAATAAATAAATAAATAAATAAATAAATAAATAAATAAATAAATAAATAAATAAATAAATAAATAAATAAATAAATAAATAAATAAATAAATAAATAAATAAATAAATAAATAAATAAATAAATAAATAAACAAATAAATAAATAAATAAATAAATAAATAAATAAATAAATAAATAAATAAATAAATAAATAAATAAATAAATAAATAAATAAATAAATAAATAAATAAATAAATAAATAAATAAATAAATAAATAAATAAATAAATAAATAAATAAATAAATAAATAAATAAATAAATAAATAAATAAATAAATAAATAAATAAATAAATAAATAAATAAATAAATAAATAAATAAATAAATAAATAAATAAATAAATAAATAAATAAATAAATAAATAAATAAAATAAATAAATAAATAAATAAATAAATAAATAAATAAATAAATAAATAAATAAATAAATAAATAAATAAATAGATAAATAAATAAATACATTAATTAATTAATCAATTAATTGATTAATTAATTAGTTAATTAATTAATTAAATAATTAATTAATTAAATAAAATCAAAATCATCGATTTTAGCTCTGACTTTGTTGTGTGGCAGTAAATGTAATATGGTTATTTGTAGCAACTCCACTTTCCAGCAAAAGAAAAAAAAAATTAAAAATGATTTTTTTTTTGTCCCCTTATTAGACTAACTAGCTTGTTCATTTTCAATTACTAACAATATTTTTCGCTTTTTTTTTGCCAGTTCCCAACAAATATTATTTCTGTTTTTCATTCTCATTGCTTTGTTCTCTCCTCTTTTTTTTGGCTCCTTTTTTTAAAGTATTTTTCTTTAAAAATTTCCAAAATTTTAGTGAAAAAAGCGAGGAAAAGAAGAAAATGAGGCGGAAAGAATGCTGTCACTATATTGCAAATAATTTTCTCGGGCAATAATATAAATTACAACTAATAATCAACATATTTATGCGTCAAATTAGAAATTATTCCAAAATTTTAATTTACACACATACACGTTATGTATTAAATGGTTCATTTGTATGATCGAATTAACAGCTGTTGCGGAAGGAAGCATTCAGATCAAATGTGATTTAATTTGATTAAATTTTAAACTATTGTTGTTGCTATTGCTGATGGTGCAAGTTATGACTTGCCAATTGATCAGAGTGATTTCACCTATGAAGTGGGAGTTTTGAAAGAAATTGGAAAATAACATTTCCACAATACAGCCATCCATCCATCCATCCATCCATTCATCCAGTCTCCTTCTTCCAATCCCACATCTCTAACACTTTCATCATACCATTTGCTCCACAATTCTTCCGTTTTACTTTTTGCCAAAATGTTTTCTGACTGATTACAAACAATTTGAAAAGCAGTTGCTCAAAGCGAACCAATTCGTTAAAAATTTTTCCATTTCATTTATTCATTTACCGTCTTCCCACAATCATATCACCTGTGTTGTTTCGCTTTTTTTTTTTACCTCTTTCATCTTCTCAAATTGTCAAAATTGTTCACACTCGCTTGTTCATTTTCATTTGATAATTAAGAAATGAAAAGGGTAGCTTAATTAATCAATTAATTCCTCCTTTTCTTTCACTTTTCCATTTGCGAATATTTTTTTTTGTTTTCGACGGAATTTAATTAATGCTCAATTTGCAATTAAGTATTTCTAAGTCAGTTAAAATTTGGTTCAAAAAAAAATGAACCACCAACTTTTTGTCGTGTAATTTAGGGAAGAAGTAAAAATGAAATATTTCACTACTTGATCGATGATAAAATTGAATCTGTTAATTGTATTGGAAATCTTAGTTTGCCAGTTTAAATTAGCTTTTTTTGATATGAAATATTTGAAAGAATATAAAACGGATTGAAAGTGTAGAAATATTTTCTACGATTGATTTTGTGAACAAAACGGACTCAATCAGATTAATACCACAACAAAATAAGAAACGAATGAATTAAAATTATATTTGAAAAGCGTGAATTAATGAAATTTCAATTATTACACTGACTAATTCACAAGTGTGAAATTTCGCTTTTTTTAATTCACATAGTTAATTTAGCAATTTTATTGAAGTGAATGAAGTGAACTTCATTTAAAATTTTTTTGCAGAATTAAAAAAATTTCGGTCTTACTAATTTTTTTTTGCTCTTATAATTGAGCAACTGTCTGTTTATCCTCCTAGTTTTTTTTTTAAATTTTATTTGCTACTTTGTTTTTTTGCACAATTACTTATTTTCCTGTTAATGTTGTAATAACAATATGCTATGGTGGAGAGATTTATTGCATAGCAAAACGGTTCGACGAAATTTCGAATCGTTTTTTCTTTTCTTTTTTACTTGAACTTTAAGAAATTTTCAACAGCACATTAACTCGTAGTGCAATCTCAACAGTAGTAGTGATTTTAAAAATTTGAAAATTGTAAATTTTAGAAAAATGAATTTTTTTCTGCCTGAAGAATGACGTGAAATTGAAGATGATTGTAGAGAAAGTTCTTTTGCAATTTCGAAATTTTGCGTGTTGCACATTTGTTTGAACTCATTTATAGATTTTATTTTTAATAATTATCGTTACTATTAGTAATACTATTATTATCATTAATTATTACTAATTATTGTTATGACTAAGTTATTATTATTTTTAGCACGTGAATTATGAAAGCAATTTTTTTTTTAACCTAAAAGAAGTAAATATTACATACCGCTCGTGTGCTCTTTTTTTTGCACAGCTCTCACACTCATTTAAAATTAATTTGTAGTCAAAATATTTAATACCATTTTCTAATTTAATTTCATGTATGAATGAAAAGAATATCACTGACTAGAAGTGCAGTATAGTTGAAATTGCTTATAGGTGTAGTCCAATGATTGATATTTTAACTGAAAACATTAAAGTTAAATGTTTGTATTCAAGTATATTTATTGATTTGCGGTGATCAATATTATTAGCACAGCAATTGTTCTATATCATCGCCAAATCGAATTTCACGTGCTAGCAATGCGGCATTAGTGATCCTTTGAACGTGAAGGTTATGACGTTGTAAGCGTGAATACATACGTGCAAATAGTTGTTCTAATTCATAGTGCTAATATCTCATCTCACATACACTCGTACATTAGTAGTAATGAAATGAAAAAGAAAAAGGAACAAACTGAAAAAGTTTTCCAATAAATTTTGAAAATGCAACTTTGTGGAAAATTTCCTCTTCCAATTCCACAACTGTTCATTATTTTTACAATTTATTCTTTTTCATATAATTCAATTATGTAAAAATAAAACTAATTAGACAATTTGAATTAGAAACAACAATTAATTGAGCAGTACTGCAAATATCGCTACATTGCTTCAGTTAGCTTTTCTTATTTTCGTACCGTTCGTTTTGCAACTTACAGCATACAACATTTAACAAAATAATTGGTGCAATTTTAATTGAAAAATTTTTTGCAGTTTATTAAATTTATCAAAAAAAAAGAGAAAATTGCAAGCGGTTGTGTGCTTCAAAATTTTTCAACAAAATAGTTCAACAATTTCATTATTTTGCTTTTTTATTTGCAATCAAATACGAATGCTCAAATTTCACCGTTCACTGTTTATCAGCTAATAAAATGTTCCTAACAGGTATGCTTGCTATTCATTTGAACTACACATTTCTTGCCCTTTTTTTTTCGTTCTCATATTATTAGCTAATTACTCTCTCTCTCTCTCTATCAATAAAATTTTTTCACTCAGATAAGTTTGAATTTTTACTTTCTCAGATAAGTTTGAATTTTTACTTTCTCAGATAAGTTTGAATTTTTACTGCAGAAATTACACTTTTGTAAAATTTAAACAGAAGCAAAAAAGATGTTGCATCAGGATTTTTTAAATCAATTTTATACTTTTTTTTCCTAAATTTTCATTAATGATTGCGTGCAGTAACAGGCGCATTTTAGAGCAATGGCAAATTTTATTAAAAAAATAGTTGATCGAGCAAGATCTCGATCAAAATCCCCAGTAAAGTATCAAAAAAATGATTATGAATTTTGGAAACACATGAAACAACAGCAGCACTCCTCACGTTACGAATCCTCACTGGAAGCAGCTGATTATTTCATGCATTCAAAGTATGAACCACAACTGCACCTCCATGTAAGTATTCTTACTCTATCTAAGCTTAAATTTAATTAAACTTTTAAAAAAAATTGATAAATTTTTGAACAAAGAATGCTTTTTTGTAGATTTTTTTTCGGATGAGCAATTTTTGCTGCTGATTTGTTTCGAAATAGTTAACATTTTCGATAAGTTTATTTTGAAAAGAGCAAAATAGTGTAATTTTGAGGGTGTAGTGAAAGAAGCAGAGGATTTGTTGAATATTTGTAAAAAAATTACTATTCGTAACTGAGCAACGATAGTTTCAAAGATTTTGATGAAAATTTTTTTGAGCAACATTAAAAAACCTAGCATTTCCACGTTTTAAATTTTTTAAAATTTGCTTACGTTTGTACAAAAAAAACCGATAAACTTCATCATTTGCGTATTTTAAACTTGCTTATGTCAAAAGAAAACGTTAAAAATTATTGAGAGTCATTTTTTTTTCACTTTGAATAAATTATTTTTAAGCAATAAATTACTGAAAATTCTGTGAAATGTGAATAATTTATCTAATAGTAATAATTGTTAGTGTGATGAAAAAAGTGTAACGAAAGTTATTATTTCGAGAAGATTTAATCGGTAAATAAAAAATACAAATATGTTGTGTAAATTTCAAATGTAAAATTTTCCCGATTAACCTCCTAAAATAACCATGCTATTATCAGTTGCTTTAACAAACACTCACACAATAATAAATATTAAACTTAAATGCATCAAACATTCAATTACATACAAAAAAATTTATAAAAAAATATAATTACAAGTGGTAAGCATAAAATTTCATATAATTTAAATATTTTTTTAATTAGTTAACGAGAATTTTAATTTTTTTCTATTTTTTAAAATTATTTTATTATTTTTGATAATATATAGGATGATCAATGGGATGCATATCCACTTGATGTAACACCTCATTCTACCGTATCACATCAATCTGACATTAACAATTCTAACGATGAACAACTACTCATGCAAAGACGATCAAGTCTGACTCAACTTCATGTAACTTCTAAACACTTCATTCTCTCACAATAATTTTTACACCTAACAAATTTATAAAATATCTATCAATTAAAATAATTAAATTTATAGAAATTTTAAATATCAATTTGAATTACTTGAATCAAATTTAAATCGAAATTTACATCGAAAAAAGAAATGATTGAAAATTTTTCCATTTTGCAATCAAATGTAAAAAAGAAAATGTAAAACAATAAATTATAAACAATAATTTTCATATTAAAATAAATCATTGCAAATTAATTGTTCACAATTATTCTAAAAAAAAAACTTTTTCTTTTTTTTTGAAGAATGATATAATGGACAATCGTAATGAAACAACAGACTCATTATCCAGTCCATTGAACAACTGGGATTATCACTCCAATGCATCAATTTTAAATATTAAACGGAAAGATTTTATTCCCAAAAAGCAACATATCAATCGTCCTCGATCAACCAGTCCATCAAAAACCACGCAAACATCACTGGATGATTTCACCAAAAAAAGTCGCTCAAAGTAAAATTCACTTTTCTCATTTTTGTCACTTAAATTTTAGCCATTTCTTTTTTTTTTTTTTAAATTAGACAAATATATTGCAATGTTACGCCGTCGCATCTTTTACTGATATAGCATAACGCTGTAACTGTTTGCAAAATCAATCGCAAAGGAAAAATAAAAGTTTTTTTTTTCTTTCTTCAAATTTAATTTGGATCATTTAACAAATTACCAAATAAAAATTTTCGATCACTCATGAACTAAATTATTACAATTCTTGTGGGTTGATCATTTTATTAAATTGTTGTTGCTCTCACTGTTATTGTTGCCGTTGTTGCTGTTGGTATTGTTGTTGTTGTTGTTATTGTTGTTGTTGTTGCTATTGTTGTTGTTGTTGTTGTTTCAGGTCGCCAATAAAAAAATTTCCTGAAATCACAGAAACTTTGGATTATTTATCATCGCAATGTCAATTGGGCGGATGTTCTGCAACACTTATTGTTCAGGTATCATTGAGAATTTTACCTGAAACTTCTTCTGACTTCTCTTTTTTTTATCCCACCGAATCATTTTACCTCCTCTTTCTTTCTTTCTTTTTTTTTTTGCTCAATAAAATTTACTGGAAAAATAATTTTAGGATACAAAATTTTTGGTTTGCAAACATCAACTTTCGCACGTTAGTGATTATTTTCGAGCGTTATTCCTTGCCAATAAATCAACACCAATACCGGGTGCTTATCACAATTCGTGCAACGAATTCGCCGTTGTTGTTTCATCATTTAAGCATCCTCCACCAGCCACACAATTTAAATGGTTTTTGGAAAGTGTCATTCAGGGACCTGTTTTTGGTGATATAACAGGTATTGCTATATCATACAGAGTAACACTCAGTTGCATATTTGGTAAAGAAATAAGCTAATTAAAAAATGAATTTAGCAAAAAAAAAAAGAATGGAAAAAAGTGGATCCAGCATCGTGTGCATCTAAATTATCTCCACACTGCCGTTTTGTTTAATTTTAATTTGATCAGTATTTTTCTCGTGAAATACACCTTTCAGTCATTTAATAAAAACGTAAATTTTGATCTAAATTTTAATCAATTATCATAAGATATTTTATGAATGCGAATGAATCAATAATTCTAGCATTTTCGAAATATGCAACTCTTTAATTAGCTCTACTACGATCGGTTAAGTGTGAACTGCTAAACAAAGGAACACATTGAAGTGATGGAATAAATTAAATTATTTATTGTGATCATAGATGATACATTGGAAACGTGCATGAGGTTGTCAAAACGATTTCGTGCTAAATGCTTGGAGATGAAATGTGCCCGATATATTCAAGTTAATGTGAGTATTCAAATTTACACCTTACATATGTAGATTATTTAGAGTTAGCTAAATAAATTGTAACTCCTTCTCTCCAAATATATTATGTTACTAGTTAAAAGGAAATACTGATGTAACTTAAATTTAATAACTTAATTAAAAAAGAATTTGATTTTATGTTTTAGCGAAAACAAATAAATTTGTACAAATTCACTGCGATGCAACGAATGGCAATTCTTTCACTTTTTCTTTTGCGTATTGGAAATTCTAAAAATAAATTAAAATGAAAAGTAGCAAATTCTATTTTTTATATTTTTTGACTGAATAAATCGCATAATAATTTATCACTTCGTTGTGATATTACAGGATAGCAAAATCATCAAAAGCTTAACAATATGAAGAAATATAAAATTTTTTTTGCAATTTGAATTTAACTTTATTACCGCAAAATTAAAATTATTTCTGCGATCATGTTAGGTAGCAAAACGAACTCCAATGATAGCGCTATGTTGGTTAAATTGGGTGCTAAAGCACAAATTCGATCAGACCACACATGATGCTTGCCTTCCATGTGTCGCTACTGCTTCGGTACGATGTTTGGAGGAACATCGAAATTTAATTTCAGAACGTCTGTTAGCTGATTTATTCGCAGCTAAGCTGCGAACACTATACGATCAGGTTAGATGAAATCTTAATTTCATTAATGAAAAATCTTAGTTTTTTAATTAAAATGCTTTATTTATCACAGCTGATGATCGATCATAACAACGTATGGAAAAACATCCATAAGTAAATTTATGTTATAGGCGGTAAGTGTCTTTCAAACAATTCATAGCATGGATCATTTCTATGTGGACGTTATCAAATGTCCAAGTTGTGGACGTCAACGAGAGCAAGGAAAAGTTCGCATACAGGCTAGTCCATGCAGGTACGTTTAAATCTATTTTTTGTTAAAATTACATTTTTTTATTTTTTGAAATAAACAATTTAAATTTGCTAAATAAATTAATGTCTTTCATTGTTGAAGGAAAATGCTTGGTTGTGAGCGATGTTTGCGAGAATATGGTTGCAATTTGAGCGGCAAAGATCACAAGGATCTTCAGGCATGCTATCAATGTGAACATGGCTTAATAGTGCTAAATGATGAGACAACCGATTGTCACTGTCAAATACCACTGTTAGCTTCACATTTGAAAGGCTTACAATCTCATTTTCTACCACTCACAAGTAATCACTAATATCGCTCTCTTTTTTCTTTTTTATTTCAAATCCCCAGCTTATCATCATCCATTTCAATTGTCGCAAGTTTTTGCATTTTTGAGTTATCCAATTTCAAAAAAAAAAAGTTCGTTTTCTTCTACTATTGCTGCTCAACGATTAATTCGGTTACTACTGAACATTTGACAATACGTTTAATAATGAGCCAATTATCTAACTGATCATGCTAGAAAAAATTTTAAATTTTCAAAAAATAACGTATGTATATAGAATGAAAATTATCAACTCATTGATTATCGAAAGAATATTAATTGACTACAAATGGACTTCCTTTTTCGAAATGTTTGTAATATGCTAAATGAAAAAATTCGATATTCAATTTAGTTTCTCATTTTTATTTCATCTACTATATATCTGTGGTCATGCATTCATCCTATTTCAATAAACTTCAGCGATCATTGACATTACGCAATCATTTCAACATTTAAATATAACTCTTTCACACGCTACTCGAAAGTTCATTTAAAAATAATTACTAATAAATGATATCCATAAATACCGAAAATTAATTGCACAGTTAAATGAAGTGATAATATCTTCGAGCTCATTGGATTATGATGAATGCGTGCCAATTCATAACAATTTAAGTGTCGAAACTACTTAAAGATGCCATTTAAAACGGCAAAAAAATTACGAATTATCTTTCGATCAGTTGCATATTGGTCTTTTTTTTTCTCTTAACAAATCAGAGCGATCCAATACTTCGTTGTTGCAAAAAAATGAAATAAACTAAATGATATGTGTCAAGTATTTCTCGCCCATTCTCAATCTCTTCCTATATTACTGTCTTTTTAATGTTACATGAATAAAAGCTAATCATCAACTTGAAAAAAAAAACCATTGACTGAAATTATTTTCTGCGAAATATCAAAAAAAACGCTTAATGATTATATTAATTTGCAAATCGTTCCTACAGTCAAATAATACAACTACCATTATAAATTGTTTGAAGTGAAAGTTTTTGAAATTTAAACAACAAAAAAAAAAAACTAATCAATACCCCAACATGATATCTGTGCCATGCTATTACATTAAATCGCAAATTGCTCCTACAGTCAAATAATACAACTACCATTATACATTGTTTGAAGTGAAATTTTTTGAAATTTAAACAACAAAAAAAAACTAATCAATACTCGAACATACCTGTGCTAGAACGCTATACTAGTACATTCAGAGTAGAAGAGGGGTGTTGTGAAATTATTTGTTGGAGAAGTTTGCTTGGTTAGTAGTTCTTTCTTGTGAGTGTAGTTGTATGAATTGATTTATCCACTACAACAATGATACAATACCATCAGCATCCACTATCGCTCGTGGGACCACCATTTCCTCTCTGAAAATCTCCCGCCCGTTCCCCCTACTTCCATCCGAGAATGCCTCCTTGTTGGAAACATGCTCTATACATATACACCACTACCCTCTCCGAGAACTTCCCGCCTGATCCCCCTACTTCCATACAAGAAGAATGCCTCCTTTTCGGAAACATGATCTACGTGTACACCACTATCCTCTCCGAGAACTTCCCGCCTGATCCTCTGATCTACATATGCATATATATATATAGTTGCTAGAGAGGGGCGAGTTACAGACACTAAGTGATTGGTCGACGGATTGGTAACAAACGTGGGAAACAGTTTGGCCGAGTAATACAATGAATGGGCACATTACATGACAGATTAACTAGCATGGAGGTGGAGGGGAGGGGGGGGGGAGCGGGAGTAGAGGGATACGATAGATGATCGATGAATGGATTGCATTTAAATGAATAGTTGAAATAAGAATATTACATAGAAATATTTACAATAAATGTATTTCCCATTAGACATTCTCAGGTTTCTCGACAGAAAGTATCATTTTATCGCATATCAATTTTACATGTAAATTTTGTAAATTTGTAAAAAAAAAAATTGTGAAAGTTGCAAAAGAAGGATGATTGTGTTCAAAAGAAATTTCTAAAATACTGAAATTAACTTGCTAATGAAAAATATAAATTTTACGGGAAATGAGGGGAGATTGTGGAACGAAGCATAATAATAGAGTGAAAAATGCATAAATGGTAATGAAAGATAACAAGGCAAGGAATGTAATCAAGCGGTTACTGAATACAAAAGAATCATCCATTTTGATTTGACGTTAAAAGTGATGAATGACAATAATTAATTTCAGTGATATGTAATATTCAATATGATTTGGTTAACTTTGTGATGAATGAAAACCAATAAACATGTCATTATTAGCGTGATTTCTGAAATTTTGGTAAAAACCATATGAAAATATAGCTACATACAACGTAAAATTAGATAAAACGAACCGACATTGAAAGATACCGGTATTTCCTGATTAAAAGTATGCCGGTATTTCCTGATTTCACTAATAGAGTAAGTTCCTTATCCGATACATAACTTGATAAGTTTCGCAATTAATACGTTAAACCATCCTCAAGCATCTACTATTTCTCATTATTTTTCGATTCCTAATTTACCAAATATGCAACAGTAAAGAAAAGGAATATCAAATGTTTGGATTAAAATTTACATCAACACTCATATCATCACGTACTTTGCGTACTCAAAGAGCACATTTGTTGATTTTAAAACACTCGAAACAAGCCTAAAAATAATAAATATGCTATTTCCTATCGGTTTAAGAGAAATCACTAGAAATACATTAGCGTACAATGTATTAAGTGGCTAGATTTAACAATAAGTAATAAACATCAGTAATTATGCACAATTTTATAAAGCTGGCAAAAATTTTACTTTTTTATTTGAAAGAACTTTTTGAAAAGAAGCTTTTAGTCATCCGACAGAACTTAAAAAATTTTTTACTCTAGTTAGCTAACCCATAAAACACTGCAAACATGGTATCATAAAACTTGCAGATGAACGCTTTTTTAAACTCGGAAGAATGAGGAAAACAGTTTCTGACTCATCGTTTCGTCCTTCAACTAAATGGTCTTGCGCAAACACTTCCGGCGTCACTCTACAATTTAAAAGCGAATCCATATTTTGAATACTTATCTAACAGTAAATATTATGATCACATGTCAGCCAGCAGTACGAAGTAAGCATTCATCATTTGTTTTGCAATGTCATCTGTGTGAGTTGTCTGATCGTTTCTCAAATATTCGCAGAAACTTTCCTTTCGAAAATTGCTTAGCTGAAATTTTTGTTTGCAATAATTTTAAGCCTTCAGAATTACCCAAACAACAATTTCACAAATTTTTTACGCATGCGCTATGAAGGCACATCTTAACGTAGGCTGCAAAATTTGATAACTAAAAAATTAATGAAACGAAACAACCTTCTTCAATTCCTAATGTGTAGGCGGAATTTTGCAAACTCCTTACATATTCCATTAACTGATCGGCACTAAACTGGCCAAGTTCTAAACGAACAAGAAATTAGTCTTAAAACTTGCAACGAACCCACGAAAAAATGATCGTCTGAAATTAGTAAAGGATCCATGAAACTGACTTGATGTTTAAGTTAAACTGCATTTTCATTTATAACACCGAAAACATATTTCTGTGCACGCTTACCGTTAACGAGACGTACATCTTGCGTATCGAGCTCGGTTCGAAAACGGTTTGATTTAAAATCACCAGCAGTTGTCTAAAAAAAACAGTGCAATCCAACAGCACTCTACCCGACACAGATGTATGTGATAAATAGTTACATGAAACAGTAATTACTTTGCTAAAAATCAAATATCATTTAAAACGCAGCGATAAAAATACCAAGAGTTAATTATAGGAAAAAAAACAGCAAATCACAATTAGTGTCTCTGAAACAAGTTGCTTAATTAGATTATAGATTTAACATGAAACACTTGAGTAATTGATAAAGCTCATTTCGTATACCATGAGCTTCAACGTGGAAAATACTTATACTTAATATTCTATGCTTAACTTACTGAAGTAAAGTTGATCACACATTAGCAAAGTAAACTACAAGTCTTACAGTTAACGTTCTGTTCATATCCCAAGCGCCGGGTACATTTTCTGGAAAAAGTTCAGGTGATTTCCGATGAGCGATATTTTCATTGCAAATAAGACTTGTACTCTTTGATTTCTCAACCGCCTGATTATCGTCCATGTTCTGAAAGAAAAAAGCCAACACACATCAAATATATTCTGACGAAAATCTTTCACAATATCTCATTTAGCAACGTATTTTGAAGGCCTATCATTTGCAGCGATTGCACAGGCCTTCCTCTAATTTTACGCCAAAGGTATTTAAATAACGCTAAGATAAAGGAGTAACAAACAATAACAATTTCTTAAAACTCACTCATATAAGGAATCACATCTAACAGTAACAAACAGTACAGCATTAGACCAGAACGCCACCCTTCGAACGACACTCAGCGCCAAATTTTTACTCAACAACTTACATCATGTACGACTTAGTTTTTACCGCTCGGCCCTCAATTCAGAAATATGCATTTGTGAAAGTAAAGGTGTGTGTGTGTGTGGTCGGTGAACGTTTGATGAGTGTTAAGTGTGAGGATAGTAAGTAGAGGTAAAAGGAGAGATAGAGTCAGGTGAAACAGGTGAAGCAAAGAGGTCACGTAATGGAGATGAGACGCCAAATAGTCCATTTGATGAAAAATGACTCAAGCAGTACCAGTTTATTTTATTTTCTTTTCTTTTTTAGAACCTTCAAATACTCTCTTTGTTTGAAGTTAATCGTTTTTTTTTTTAAGACATTAGTTTCTATCTTTACAGATTGCATGAAGCATTTGCATTTACAATCATCCTTAATTAGCAATTTAATTTTTAGACATTACGTAATGCTGATAAGGTAGGACAAATTTTGCACAGTGCTGCAATATCATCGGAAACGAATCGTCGTGGTTTGTGATAGTGGCGGTAAAATTGAGTTCAAAGGTCAAAGCTCCCGTCTCCTTATCAAGTATGCCTTTTGCTTTGTGGAAATTAAACAGTTTAACGCATTTACAATCATCCTTAATTAGCAATTTAATTTTTAAACATTACGTAATATCTAATATTATTTCTCATTTAAGTGAGGGTTTTTTTTTCTCGAAATTGACAAATTTTTTTTCTGAATAAGTTTACCAGACAGTGAACAGAGAGGAGTGAATTTGATAAAGTTTTTTCTGTTTGCTTTTCTCAATTCTGATCGAAGCAATGGCAGAGTATTCTGTACGAATTTCTACGAATTCTCTCGATCATCAATTTTTCTTCCTCATTTTCCACCTTATTTCCAGTCTCTAGTGAGTTATAAACTAGAATTTTGTTTGGATTATACTTTAGAAAAGTCTAGAAGACTCTTTGTCAGGCCCACTGCTTTGCAAACTGATCCGAATTTTATCGTTGTATGCATGTCGTAAGAAGAGCAGTAGAATCGATTTCGATTTCCAATATCGATTTTCGTAAATGATTAATTTACACATTTGTAATGAAAGTTAAATTTCTGTGACTTCTTTTAAAGCCTGTTAATTCTCATTAATGTGAATCAAACATCCACAACCTATTCCTTCACTTATTTAACTTGCATTATTTTAAAAACTTTTATAGTTTATATCGATCGAATTTTATGGATAACTTCTTTTCTTCTTCATATTAAAGAAATTTTTTTTGTTATTATCAATATTTTATTGTTAGCAAAATTATTGATATAACCGTTCGTATTTGTTGTTTTTTTCTCTTTGTTAAGCTTAAAATTGTGTTCCCTCATTTTAGACTATTTTTTGCTATTATTTTTAATTTTAATGAAATTTTTCGTTTTATACTAGATTTCGCCTTTGATACATCAACAAATGGAATGCTGAAAGAGAGAGCGAGAGAGAGAGCGAGAGAGAGCGAGAGAGAGAGAGAGAGAGAGAGTTAAACAAAAAGTAGAAGAATGGAAATTTGCAATGTAATATTTTGCTACTACTTACCGGTTTTTCCACTTGTTCTTTTTCTCAACGAAGAAAAAAACTGCAATGAAAACTTCAAACTGCAATTTTTCCTTCTCTAATTTGGACTTTCATTTTTATTTATTTCATAAATAACACTAACTGAACAATGAAATGACAAATGAAGTGATTTTTTTCCTGCTTTTGTTGAAATGTTAGAGAAAATATTGATGGAAATTTTTGTTTTTAGTAAATTTTGCATTTGTCATCTTGAACATTGATAACTAATTATTATCATTAGTTGACATGTTCGACATTCATAGCCTACTTTTGCTAGTTATCATTTTGAACATTTTGTTAATTAACTATTGCTATCAATTGTCAGTTGTAATCATGCTATAGCATTTGTGTATAATTTGAAAAGGTTAATGAAAGCTAACAATTATTTTTTTTGGTCCAATAGCTATTTCAGGTTTCTGAAAGTGTGTAACCTCCCTTGCATTTCGTCCTATGACTCGTTGGGAAATTTATTTCGATGTTTTTAATGGCATGTGAAGTGGTAATTTCCGCAGTTCGAATAGGAAATATGTTTTCGTGAATTATTATTATTTTCCTTTTTTTTTTTTTTTTTTTTTTTGAAAGCAACAGTTTTTTTTTGATATTGGAACTGAGCATTGATTATTCATTTAAAACAACACTTAAATGAAATTTTGTTAAATTTAATTTTCTCTCTCTTAGACATTGAATTAATAAATAATTATTCCAAATTTTAATTTACACTTAAATTTGATAAAAGTATGTTATTACGTTTATCATTGTAATTTTATAGGAATACTAAAGTAATACATATTTGATTAGCATAATCGTAACGAGTAGGGCTTATTGTCGTAATACAAATCCCATCCCTAAATGGTTACCTTCATTGACCCAAGGAACTGGACAGTATATTTCTTCAGCTTATAAGTATCTGTTTATAAGTGTACTCATTTATAAGTATCTAGTGTGTTTTTTTTCCTGTACGATTCGTATAATTATGTGCTTTTTTTTTTTTAAATTAAAAATTCACATTAAGAAAGGTAGGCGTAGAATGGACAGTGAGTTGCTCAGCGTACCTGTGATAGCAGGACAGCACGCAATAGCAACTAATTAGAAAGCATTAGCCTAAGCAGCTGTTCTTAGTACAACGGTGTATGTGTGCAGTAGGGAAATACACGTAGTAAACGTAGACGTAGGACAGTGCACAGGACACGTAGTACGTATACACGTAGTAATCTTATGCAGATGATCAATGTTATACCTAAGTAACGGGTTCTTCTGATACGGTTAATTCTAATCATTAAAAGTTATGCAAATCAATAACGTCAATAAAAAAAGGTAGCACTATAGTATAGATATGATGGAAATAGATATACGCATATACCTAAATATTTACGTACGTGCTAACAATAGCTGTAGTACAAGTACTGTTTATATATATATATATATATATATATATATATATAATCATTAATTTAAAACATAAATTCGAAATTATTTTTTTCTTTAATAATGATTAATGAACGACTACGCTTACTGTTAAACAGTGGTTTGACTTCAATTTAAAACAAAAGAAAGGGAAAAGAAAACATCGATCAATGGAAGAGTGCTTGAAATGCATTCTTTGAAGTATTATGCAAATTTTTGACGAAGGAATAGCATGATAGCAGTAAATGGATTTTTCTTCTCATCTAAGCAATTAATATTTCCAATAGGTAATTTTTAAGTTAAGAAGTGTTCTTTTCTGTGGAAAATACTTCCGCCTTTTAATGGACGACATATGTATATTTGCGTCACAACTTTAACACAATACAAATAAAATTTTGAGGGAGTGGTGCAAATTTAACAATTTAATTTTGTCTCCTTTTTTTTTTGAAATTAGTGGAAAATTTCAACTATTTTTTTTCAAATTGCAACAACAAGCTCGTCTTTGTGCTATACTTTCAAAATCGCGAATTTTATTTTATTTTGCCTTTTCCCCACATTACTTTAAATATCTCTTCTAAGAAAAAAAAGAATGAGTAAGAATTAATGCCAGAAATTAGTATAAAAGTTCGACAGGCCTTTCTTTCCCTCATTCAACAGATTTATTTAACTATATCACAGCAATACTGTCATAGTTACAAACGATTAATTAGCGGTGTAGAGGAGATATTATGTGTTGCAATGAGTAAGCAATAATTTAGTGCTGCTACAGCAAGCCGTTGTTACTAATGAAGTACCTAGCAACCGCATTTGCATAATCGTGATGATGGTCATCATTGTCCCATTGTCCCATGTGCAGGATAATTTGCTAATTGTTATGCTGGAACGAGAATAACTGAAATGAACAATTTCATAACTTATGTCTGTGAAACTTTGCTATATTGCATTTTTTTTTTTAAATAAATATTCAAATTTTTAACCGCTAACACTAATTGCTTGTAATTGTCAGAAATATGAATGATGATAGTCTGTTTGAAATTGTTGCAAATAGCATGAAATTATTTACAACAACAAAAAATAGTAATTAATAAATAGCAATGATAACGATAATAGTAATCATAATAATTCCATTTATACATTTCATAAATGAAGAAATGTAATTTTTGTAAATTAAAAAATAAAAACAATTAAAAGTGGTGTAATTAATTTAGAACAAAAGAATAAAAGATCATTTTTTTTAAAGTGCTTATTTTTTTTTACAACTGCCGAAATAATGGTGAACAGTTTAATCCTCGGCACACATCAATCACCTATCTTCTCCTCCACTCTCATCCCATTAATAGGATCAATGGGATATTATCAGTCAAGATGTGTGTGTACGTGCGTGTACATGTGTGTGTGTGTGTGTGTGTTTATGTGCATGTACGTGTATGTGTACGTGTGTATGTGTATGTGTGTATCTGTGTGCATGTACGGGATGAAATCCAACAGTGACTCATACCTTTTCTATTATTCTTTTCCTCTCCCCCCCACCCCACCCCTCCTTTTCCTCGTCCTCTCAGGTGCCTGACTTTCCCTTCCGTTCTTTTTCACTCCTTCATTTTCATTATTTTTTTTTTTTGTTTGTCACCTCTTATTTTCTTTTTCCTTTCATTTCCTTTCTCTTTTTTTTTCCTTTTTATTTGTTTAATTTTTTGTCTTCATCTCCCTTCAATTCTAAATACAATTTCACAATCATTTCTCGTACTCTTCTCCTCCTTCCCTCTCTTCACTTCCCTCTACCTATGCAACCTTTCTCTTCTCCCTCTCCTTTCCATACAGATAACCTACCTTCCTTTTCTTTTGTTCTTTCTTAAAATTAATTTCTTCTTTTTTCTTTCTTCCCTCTTCCTCTCATCGATTTCCTCCACTTTCATGATACTATTATTAACATTTAGTCCTCTAACATTTTACTTTCAGCACAATCTTCTAGCATTTTTCATTTTTAATTTCGTTTTGAGATATTTCAATTTGAATTTAAATCATACAATTCTCGGCGAATTTATTATGCCTTCGTATTTTTTTGACAAAATTTCTTTTTGCATATTAAATTATTGATATATATATATATATATATATATATATATATATATATATATATATATATATATATATATATATATATATATATATGGTATAGTTTAATTGTTTAGTATTTTTCATTTTTGTAATTTTCACTGCAAAAAGATCAACGGATGAGTGATAACTGCTCTGCTGCACTTTATTATCATTTATATGAAAAATTTTACGCATTTAAAATTTTACTTTGAATTTATTGTTGAAATGATTTCGTCATTTTCATTGTCCCATTCTTTCTTTCTTTCTAAATATCTCTGATAATTTTACCATTGCTCTTGACGTGACGTTATAAAATTCTAGAGCGTTTACTTTATTTTTCCTTTTCCGGTTTTTTGTGAGTTTAGCATATTGGAGAAAATCATGTAAAACGTAAATTTTCTTTTGTGTAAATTTTTTTTAAATATAATTTAGATGATTTAAATGATTGAAATGAGAGCTAAATGAGTTGAAGGATGGCTTCTCTTGCACCTGCTTGTTGCTCTTTCCTTCACTCTTTCTCTTTCATTTCTATGATTTAAGTCAATCAATTGAATAGATTGATTAATTAATGGAGGAATTTGAAAATTTCAAAATTGTCAATAATCTTTCTATTACGTGTGAAAATTATGTGCTTGCTAGTTTGATTTTTTCCATGGAAATTATTAAATGTTTTTTTTTCCTCAAAATATTACAATTTATTGGTTCATTAGTGATCATCAAAAAACGTCCAAATTTTATCTTACTACAGCTATTTCCTTCAACTGCAATATTTAAATTTTCAAGTGAATTTTATGATTTTAGGTACATTGAATCATGTTTCTAGGAATGCATGAGACTCATTTCTGTCTTTTTTTTACTAATTTCAATTTCCTTTTTTTTCCTTTTTTGCTTTTCCTATTCGTATAATACGATTACACAATTAAGTAATTAAATAAGAACACAGTAATTAAATATAATAATATGTTCGCGGTGGAACTGGTTCATTGATTGTTTTTTTTTCGTTTAAATAATGGAGAACTTTAAATATTTATTGCATTTAACATGTGAGTGCTAGTAATTCTAAAGCTTAAATTTGATGCAACAGAAACAGGAAGTGAATTTGTCATCAGTTATTCAATGATTTCATTATAATCACATCTTCACATTTAATTCAATGTGTAATTCATTCCCATTTCACTGTTTGTTTCTCTCTCTCTCTCTTTCTTTCTCTCTCTCTCCATCTCTCTCTAGATTCCCCTTTCCCTCATCCCTCGATGCCTCGTAGCCTGTTGCAATCCTCTTCCCTCCAGAACTGTTTATCTGTTCATATCCTGTTTATTCGTTCATGTTGTTTTTTTGTTTTCTTTCTCATTCATTTCATATCTGTTTAGTGAAATTTTTTTTCTCATTCAAATTACTCATACGCTTTTTAAAAATATGTTTTCAAATTCCGGTTGAAAAATTTGGCAGTAAATTTTTTTTTGAATTTATCATTATTATTATTATTATCATCATCATCACCATCACTCTCACTCATTTATTTATATGTGCTAATGGTTTATCATTTATCATCACATATTTTTAAGTATGCAAATGCAAGTAATATTTTTTTTGTGAGAAATAATTTTAAATCGTTTATTTTTAATTTAATTAATGTTTTTGTACAGGTTCTTTTCTTTTTCTTTTTTTTTGTTTGTTTTTTCTTTCATCCAATTAGTATTTTGTGCTTTCGTTTCATCATTCCGATCAATTCCAATCAGCTGTTGAGTTGCTCTTTTCCTCTTTTATCTATCTATCATTTTTAGCTTATTGAAAATTCCCGCATGATTTGTTTATATTATTAATACATATATAATATGCAAATATTGTTGGTGCTAAAATTAATTTAATCTCTCTCAAAAAAAAAAGAAAAATGTTTAGCTATTCCAGAAATTACGTTTTGATTTATTTTTTTTTTAAAAATATTATGAGTTATTAAAATGTCGCAACCATCCATATGGGAATTTTTTGTTGCTAAATTTTTCTTTTTGTTAAATTAAAATTGATGTTTTACAAATACTCTCTTCATTTCATTCGTTCTTTTTTTTTCATTTTTTTCCTCAACAATCCTTTTGTGTGTTATTTGTAAAGAGAATCCCGTGAAATTTCATCAAATTTCCATTCTTTCCATTTATTCCCTCCTCTCTCTCTCTCCCTCTCTCTTTCGCTCTCTCTTTCAACAAATTTCCTTAAATTTTCGTCCATAATCGAGGGAAGTCTTCGTTTTCATATCAAACATTTAATTTCCAAAGATTTAATGCATTTTCATTACTAGTATTTTCCCATAATTCACTGACCTAATTATACTTTATTGGAAGTTCTAGGATGTTGACAATTGATAATTGCATGAACTTGCTATTTGTAGAAGAATATTTCAGCTCGTATTCTTCTTATTATTGCTACCATCACTGATTATTCCTATAATTGATAATTATTATCGATTAATTATTATGTTTTAATGATTTGTAATTAAATTCATTACTGCTATCAAAACTCATCATTTACACGATAATACTGGGATTTTTGCTGGATTTTTTATTATTAATATTTAAATCGATGTTTTTTTTTTCATTATTAATATTTAAAAATTGTTTGCAATCACAAGATGATATTTGAATGTGAATCCGGATGTTTTTTTTTAATTATAACTTTCATTTAATTATAAATTTCATTTTTTTTCATTCATTATTGATCTAATCAATTTGATTTCATTTCTGTTTCTTTTTCTTCTTCGTTCATCGAAAATTAAAATCTTTCTAATAATGTAAGGTTTTTAGTATCCTTCTGATTTATTCAAGCATTTAAATGGTTTACTTTATCTCTACTATAATATTTCAATTCTGTGCCTAGAAATGTTCCTATTTAATGGCAGACATATTAGTGATAACAATAATAAATAGTTAAATTCACTCTTTTTTTATCGGTCAAATGATCGATTAATTTTTCAGTTCAATTTGAATATTCAGTTAGTAAGATATTTATGGGAAAAATTATTAGCATTTGTAGCTTCAGTGATGTACCTACCCATTTGTGCACTCTTCTAATTTTTATTTCCTTTTCTTTTTCCTCTTTCTTTCTCCCTAAATTTAATCAATTATTGCTGTTAAAATATTACGATGAAAGTTAAAATAAATATTCTTTCAAATTTGTTATCATTTCATTCATTACTGTTAATTATGAAATAATAACAAATTTCAAATTTGTTTCAAATTTCAAAAGACAAATTTTTTCATTTTTAAAAACAAGCAAAGAAGAAAGAGAGAAATAACTGGAATGCGATTTATGTGTGATTATTACTCATTTCAATTTAACTTGCTGCAATTTCATTTCCTCATTACTTCATTACTAAACAAAATGATGATAATCCTGGAAAATGCAAAGTTTTGTTTTATTTCTGCGACAGTAAATCACAAGAGCACACATAGAGTAAGATGATGCATTGATCGGTCGGTGAGAAAGGGGGAGAGAGAGAGAGAGAGAAGGAGAGAGAGGAGATAAGAAAGTGATTTATTCAAATATTTATGAATTCAATAAAAAAAAAGTTAAGGGAGTTCTGTCTGCTGTGCAAACAACTCTTTTTTCCAACTCATTTCAACATTGTCTGCTATCATCTATTTTGTACAATTTTAAACTAGTTAATTTTAAATTTAAACATATAATTTATTGTTTTTTTTGACGTGAATATCCGATATGTAAATATAGTAAGTAGTTAGTTTAATGAAAATAAAATAAATGGAAATTTAGCTAATGGAAAAGAAACATTTAGGAAATATTAGATAAATGTAGTCCAAACAATGCTAATATTATATTTTCAATGATATGTACTGATTCTTTTTAGAAAGCATGGTAGTAAAAATATGCTAATTTAAGTGTAGTCCATTAGTAACTGCAGCTTTCATCATTTTCTTTTATTATTATCCAGTACAGAAAGGAGTAAAAAGTAGAAAAATAGAAGTTGTAAGTTCAAAATCATTCCATTGCTCAAATTATCGAAGAAAAATAAAGACGATTTATTTTAATTCGTTTCAATCCATTACTTCACTTTCCTCTTTTTTTTTCTTTTTCTAACGAGTTAGACAATAACAATTTCGTTAGATTGCATATCTTTTTTATTTCTTCGTTTCATTCCTCCTCTTATGTAACCATTTATTTATTTTTTTCTCCTTCCTTTCCTTTAAATCACCTAAAATTTTTATATTTAAAAAATTCAAATAGAAGTTAACATAAATGCTAGTTCTTTTAAGAAATAATCCTTGAAAATCTATTCTTTCAAGTGATATGATAGTTTTATTTACAAAAAAAAGAATTAAAAAACAAACGGAAACAATAAAAAAGAGAAAAATTTGTAGGGAAGTTTTCTTCTTCATTACCAAACTTCTCTCCTGTATTATTTTGAGGTCAATTTGAAATTTTTTTAAATGATATAATCAAGTATTTTAACTCTTTCCCTCCCTCTCTCTCTCTCTCAAACTTGTTTACAACAGTTACATTAAATGTATACATGTAATCCATTATCACATTCCATTTCATCTCTATCATTACCTTATTGATCGCAGAGAATGTTAGATTGCAAGAAAAAGAAAGTTAAATTTTAGAGGTATAAAGCAATACGAAACAAAATACCAATGAATCATTTATTCATTCATTGACTAATGAATTCGCTGGCAAAAGCTATTGATAGAAAAAATGTTGTTCGTTTTTTTTTTGTTTTTGCTTCTCTCTGTCTCTCTCCTTCTTCCTCTCTCTATGTTTAGTGGTGTTAAAAATGAAATGAAAAGTGAAATGAAAATTATTAAAATAGAGTGAAAAGTGAGGTGAAAATTATTAAAAAATACCAATTTTTCGAAATTAAAGATAAAACCCTTATCGGCTGGTTTTTAACCTTTAAAAAAAACAATTGCTTGTTTTTCTAAACATTTTTCTTTTTCTTGCATTGATACATTTGAACATCTTGGAGCACTCGTGCTCTCTTTCTCTCTCCCTCTCTCACTGTCATCATCTTTGTTTAATTCCAACACACAGTTAAGAATTGGTTTATTTTTTCCAATAAGAATCATGAATTACTTTAAAAAAATGATGCATTATTCATTTATTTTTCTATTCATTTATTTTTTTATTTAATTTATTTGTGTATTTATTTATTTGTTGAACGACATCCATCGCAATAAATTTTTCATCGTTGCTTTCATTTATGACGGAAACTACTAGTATTGTTTATTTGTAACGCTTGTCCTTAATTCATTAAGGTTATTAATTTCTGACGAAACAAATATATTTCAGCTTATAATGAGAAATAAAGATGTATCGTCCTAATTTTCTTCTTGCAGCATTTCAAAACCTTTTCCTTTCTTTGCAGTCAAGTAATTACTTAATTAGCAATTGATAAATTACACTAAATTGAGTGCTTAATTAGCATTTAACATCTAGAAATTCATTTACAGTGTCACATACAGTAACTTTGATTACACATCCTCAACTAGCGCCTGGCTTTTTGCCCCATTTACCCTGTAATTTATTTGTGGCAGTAATGCGCAAATGCTGACTTATTTGTAATATTCATTCCTCTCAGCTTGTTCTTGCCTATCAGCGAGCGTACTGTAATGATCTCTAGCAGTTGTATCGTAGTGATCTCAATTAACTGTACGAAGTAATTCAGTTAATTAAATCACAACAAGCGAAGAGAAGAGTTTCTGCTGCAGATGCTTTGTTCGGATTAGTGGATATTTTTTTTGACATTTCTCCAATCGTCGAATCCCTCCCTCTCTCTCTCTCTCTCTCTCTCTCTCTCTCTCTGTCGGTAATTCAGACGAACTAACTAGCGATAAACAAAACAGTAAAGCCTAACTACCCCATATGCATATCTACCTACATATACATTGAGTCGCAAAAATTTCAGGTAATAGAAATGCTAGAAGCTTTTAATTAACTTGTTTTTTTGCTGTTCAATAATTACAAATTTTAAATTTATCATTTAATGCATAAATTTTGGTGAAATTTAAATTATAAGAGGGAAATAATCATTTATTTCGGTTATTTTTAGAAGAGATGGATAGTTTTGTTTTTGCAAAACACTGCACAATTTCGCTCGTCACTTTCCTAAAAGCACCAAACATTCATTCTAATTAACTTTATCTTTCGTTTCGAAACCGTCCGTGAAGCACTCAACTCAATTGCTTTGCTTCCTTATCAGCGAGAGGAATGAAATTCGCTGTGTGCTTGAAAAGAACAGTGAAAAACAATTGGGATTAACTAATTGATGAGAGGCGAGAAATAACATGGGAAATTATTTTAATTCAATTCCTTCTTCACTTAAGTAATTGAGTAGCTCGTGATTGAAGTCTGTTTCCCCTCAGAAAATTCTAACAATTTCTGTAGAAACTTCTAGTTTTGTTTTACTTTTAAAAAGTTACACAATATATCGTTTTTCAAACACTTAGATACAGATAGACACACACGTAAACGTACACGTACACTTACACTGCATGTGTGTGGTGTATATATACATACATAAAAAAGCTTTCTTATATAATGGAAAATTCTTTCGCAAAATACTTCTTGATGTAATTTACACTGTTTCAGTGTAAGTTTATATTCCTACCGTCATAAATGATTAATTAGCTAGAAATTGGCTATGGAGCATTATTCAAGTAATAATGTATGTATGTATGTATGTATGTATGTATGTATGTATGTATGTATGTATGTATGTATGTATGTATGTATGTATGTATGTATGTATGTATGTATGTATGTATGTATGTATGTATGTATGTATGTATGTATGTATGTATTATTATTATTATTATTATTATTATTATTATTATTATTAATTATTATTATTATTAATTATTATCATTATTATTGTTATCATCATCGTCATCATCATTTGTTTCCACTTAAGCATTTGATTAATCGTAACAATTAGAATGAAAATGTGGCTTACATGAAGTGAGGAAATTGTAGATGAAGGCAATCAAATCTCACGTTTCTCTCCTCTCCGTTCATCAGTTAATTGTTTACATAAATAATTTAAATACAAAAACATAAGTATCCGTGTATGATAATTTAGCGGTACATATGTACATATAATTTCCGTGATAAATCTACCATTTCGTAATTAGTGCTATTATACGAGCAGAAGTGATAATAATGGTATACGAGTGGTAGTAGTAGTAACTTTCTCATAGGTTGTCATACAGATTGTGAATTTCGTTACTGTCATTATTTGCTAACCTTTATGCTTTTGTTTTTATTTCACAGTGAGTATTTCAATCTTTCTGTCTGTCTGTGTGTGTATGTGTGTGTGTGTGTGTGAAGATCTTCAAACAGACATGGGAAATGAGTGAGAGAGAAATGATTTACAGTTGCATAAATTAGTAAATAAAAAATTTGAGCGGCGGAAATTTAGGAGATGAGAGAGAGAGAGAAATGGTTTGAAGTTGTTTTTAATTATTAAGTTTTTGATAACACACATTATATTCATATGACACTGATAGGTAAGATATTCATTGCGTTCAGGAATTTCATTAAATTCTTGTATGTTTGTGTTGATTTAAAAATTCTAATTAGCACTTCTTATTTGATTTTATTTTGACATGAGTGATTTTTCCTTCTTTTTTTTTCGTTTTAAACTATTTGAATGACAATAGCAGTTAGATGTATGTATTGATGAAGCATATGTTGCAGATTCTTTTTTTTTTATGTTGAAAATTTCAAACAACTGTGAAAGAAGGAAGGTACCGTTTTCTAGAGGTTCATTTATGTACTGTACAGTAAGAGAGAGAGAGAAAATAGCACATTCCATTCTTCTTCCTCTCATTCATTGTTTAAAAATTAGAAGTATTGATTTTTTTGTTAACGAAATGAAGCAAAATTTTCTCACTGATCTTTGATTATGCTAAAAAATTCGAGTATTTCGATTTTTCGGAATTTTTTCAAACTCTTTTCTTCCTTTCTTCTGTCTTTTTTTTGATTGTAATTTAAAATTTTTATCTATCTGTTTTTTAAATTATAATTCAACAGAATGAATTTATAGCAAACATGAATTCAATGCTTTTTGTTTTTTTGCAAAAACTTTTTGCGCTCATTTTCTTGAGTTGAGCCTTTTGATTGAAAAATTAAAATTTAAGCAAACAAAGAAAATTTTAGATGCAAATATGGACTGCTAATCTATATGTTAATGATTAGCATACGAGCTGTTAGATATTAAGCCTTATTTATATATTTGGTAAAGCACAGGGATAGGCAATTTTAATTTTAATGTAACAGTAGTAGCACTAGTAATAGATGGAATTTAGTACAGGCCATAAAAGTTCGTTAAGAATTAGAATAAAATGTTGGGATTCTTTCCATCATATATGTCACGAGTGGTAATAATTGAAATTAAAAATGCACTCACTGAAACGGTTACTCACCTTTTTTTTCCACCCTAATCAATTCATCTATGCTTAATGCAAACTGCCATTTATCATTCACTGCTCTTCCTTATTATTTTCCTTACCAATAAAGAAATTGATGAAATTTTAACATCATCCCAGGTGCATAAGACGATCACTTGTTGTACTGATGTCATTTGCTTTCAATTCACTCTTTATTTCATTTTCCATTGTAAATTTATTGTGAATTTTATTTGAAATGCTTTAGCATGAATTATATTAAACTAGAAACAGTCGTTATATTACAATGTATTTTTCGGAATCAAATGCAATTAATGATCATTTTATGTATGTGTGTATGTATGTATGTGTGTGTCTGTGTGTGTATGTGTGTGTCTGTGTGTATGTATGTGTATGTGTGTGTGTATAGCCGTTCAGTTTCACGTATATGCATAATTATTTCAAATTATGCCACATTTTTCATTAATTTTGTTAAACGAATGGGAAAAAATGAAATAAATTAACACTAAACGTTACTGTCTTACTTAATCTGTAGATTTTTTTTTCTTCCATACAATTACTAATTTGAAATCTTTTTTGAAACAATAGGAAAACAGTACGAGCAGAATATATATATATGTAAATGGAAAAAATGCGATTGATTTTAGCAATCTTCGTTATTTTATTTGGTAAGTTTTTTTTTTGTTTTATTTCTAAAATTTTTTTTGAATTCTTTAATTCATTGATACACAATTATTAGATGGTAAACGTTAATATTAGATTTGCATTGCGAGATTAGTTAGCAATTTATACATATCAATCTTTCTTATCTATCACTCATTTTTTTTTTCAAATTATACCATATTTTTCATTAATTTTGTTAAGGGAATGGATTTTAACATATTTAAGATTTATTATTACTATTTGAAGGATGAGAAAGCGGTAGGCTATATTTTCGATGTTTATTGTTGTTTCATTGCATTCATTTTATTTTGCTTCGATAGAAGGAAGGATAGGCTCTCGTGAAATAAAGGGATAGGTCATCCGTGGGTGGTAAGAAAAGAAATACCTGAGAGAGTACGCGTTTGCTCTTGCTGTAAGACAAATGATAAATGAAGTATTAGCAAACAATGAATATCAATAATCATTTACCAGTTTGGAAAAATGGTTAATTGCAAAATTTGTTGTTAAGTGCATTTTACTTTTTCTTTTTTTTTTAACTCCAATTAATAATTTTTGATAGGAATTTTTATTTTTGCAATAAATTTTCAAGGTTATTTGTGCAATACAATCAATGCTGGTAATAACTCTCATGCACAGGGCAATTTAGCAGTACTTTTTAATGCTACATCAGCAAAATCGGGTGATGACTATCCTCTAAAGGCCACTGTACCTAATTTGTGGTAAGTTGAAAATTTCCAATTTATTTTTCAATTGAGCAATTTCCAATTTTATGATTTAATCGATTATCGATCTGAAATATCACAACTACAAAAATATATCATGTATTCTTTGCAATTGTAGCTTTTGCTTATTTCAATTTTTCCTTTAAAATTAAAATAAAAGGGTGAATGAAAAAGGGGAAAGAGGATTTGTTGTGAATTTTAACAATTAAATAATATTACTTCTGAATTGTTCGAGTTAATTTTCATCTTAACATTCCTTTGTTTTGTAGGTGTCAAGCAATTTCTCTCAAATCTCAACGGTTGATACCCATCAAAAAAGCTCATTTTGTACGAGGTAAAGAAATTATCCCCGCACATATCATCAATCAGACACGTGCAATTTTGACACTTGGAAATTTAACAATTTGGAGTGCAGGAAGATATCGCTGTGAAATTATTACTGTTGAGAACGAATTCGTATGGGGATGGTTATTCGTGAATAGTTAGTTATATTTGTTTTCATTTTTGATTTCATAAAAAATTTGAAAAGTTATAAAATTTTCTTATTTTGCTTTATCGATTTTGATAAAGCGTCTAGCTCAGCTCCAGTTTGATAGGTATTATTTTTGTTTTAGCAATAATTTGATTGAATTATTTACAATACAATCATTGCAGTGCGACCTGTTTTCCATGTGAACCATGCGAAAACACTGGATGGAGTTGGAGATAATCATTTTCGTGTTAAAGCTTCCACTCTTAGAGCAACCGAAGGTGAAACAGTGACACTGAATTGTCCCGTACTTGGCTTTCCAAAACCATCAATTAAATGGTATAAAAATGATGTACCTGTTGGTAAGTGTTATGATGCGATTGCGTAACACAACACGTAACACTAAACTTAACGATTGGCATTCTTCGGAAGTATGATAAAATTATTTCCTAATTTAATGAAAAAGATTATGATGGCAAAGAATGAGGAGCATCACTTCGAATATATCTGTTCAATAATTTATAGTTGTTAATGATTTTTTTTTAAGAAAGAAAATTTGTTATTGTTGTAGCATCAACGGAGCAGATAACATTCCTGGAAAAGGATATGCAAATTTCGAAAGTTGAATTTGATGATGAGGGAATTTATTCGTGTGTTGCGCGAAATTCATTTCCGATACATGTTGATGGCAAAAGTATGCTGTGGGAATCACGACTGGATCGTGAACTTAGGGTAAAAGGTAGGCTATTCTGCACTGCTTATACATTTTAGTAATTTTGATGCTTAAATATAATACACTCAATGTGAAAACTGACAAATGGGAATAATGATTTAGCAAATTTTGGGTGGGAAGAGGAGCATTTTTTTTTTTTTGTAAAAAGTTTACAATGAATTTTGTTACCATTACAAATTTTGTTATTTTTTTTCTTGCATTAATAATTTCATTTTTTAAGGCTCATACAGATGGATTTATCCACTCATAATTATTGTCATCATGTTGTTGCTGTTATTCATCATCATTTATTTATGCTCGAGCTTCAGTCGCTATAGAACATATAATGTTGAAAAACATGAAAGGTAGGATAATTTTATTAAATTTCATTTATTCATTTTTATTCATAAAAACTTTACATTTTTCTTTCAATATTTATTGAACATTATCATCTATTTTGTTTATTTCTTCTGTTTATTGTAAGATGAATTTCAATTTGATGAAATTAGAAGGAAACGAAGTTTTTATGTGACTAGTTTATTGCTGGTTCATTTGATAAAGAAGTTTATCATTTATCACTAATATTTCTTTTTATGTTTTTTTTGTCTCTTTTGCAGACGAAAGAAGAAACAAGCGAATTGTAGATACAATGAAAATATGTCGAAGCAACAGCCAATTTTAGATTGTCATAACGAATTGGAATAAAATTCAATCGAAATAACAGGAGCGAGGAATTACATGGATTTCCATTTCTCAATTGTCCTTTTTCATACCACTAGTGATTCAAAAAAAAACAAAAAAAAATCAAAAAAATAGTGGTGCTCAGAAATGTTACATCTTGTAGAACTTTGCTTTTTCCTCTATGAATGTCTATTTTAAGGAATTGCTTGAATATGTCATTTAATTTAATTGTTCTACCGATATTTTGCTGAATAATGGTGCCTAGGAGCTTTTCGTTAAAAAAAAATCTTTCGTTTTCGATTATAATTTTGAAACGTGCACTTTTACAATTCCTTTCTATTTTTCAAATTCAGAATTTTTTTGAAATTTAAAATATGAAACTTTTTTCTACCTCTAGCTCTTCTTTTCATTTGTCTAATAGTTTTTGATCATTATATTGGTTTCTTTTCTTTCTTTCTCTCTCTCTCTCTCTTTCTCAACTCCTTCCTCAATGACTTCCTTTTTTTTCTTTTCGTTTTTTTCTCTTTTTAATATGTGCTCATTTTGTTTCTTTTTATTCATTTGCTCATTCAAACTGCTTACTTTCTTCTACTGCCTAAAGATTTGCGATCAATTTAATGAAAAAAAAAATGCTTTCAATCTTTTCAGCAAAACATTTTTTATTGTTAGCAATATTCTCTGCATGATATACAAAATGATTTCGTAAACAGTAGGGGTCCTTTAAGCTTTCTTTTTTTTCTAATTTTTTAATTTCCTTACGTGCAGGTATGCTATAATAATTTTGCTACCTAATTCTGCATGTGTGCACTTGTGTGTGTGTGTGTGTGTGTGTGTGTGTGTGTGTGTGTGTGTGTGTGTGTGTGTGTGTGTGTGTGTGTGTGTAGTTTCGATAAATCTCAATTTTTTCGGGTAAATATAAACAGAAGGCTTATGAGTATTTAAAGAAATTTTTAACTTTTCATTAGGAAAATAATTTGTCTCTAGCTTGTTATACGTTTTTTTCTAAAAGAGCTATTTGTTTTACAAATTTTTTTTTCATTTCATTAAGATAGGAAAGGAATATGAATGGAAAGGGAGACGGAGAGAGAGAGCGAGAGAGAGAGAGGGAGAGCGAGGAAGAGGGGGAGAAATTAGTTGTGAAGTTCTTCCTTAATGCTAGCTACAATTTTATTTTTAATAACTAGTTACAATTTTTCATTTTATTTGAAATTGAAATTTTCAATATAGCCTCTACCATTTCAATGTAATGTAAGATAGGAAAATTATAAATTCTTCCTTGTTTTTTTTTTCTTTTACAAAATAACGATATCTTCAATTTCTATTTTGCTACTTATACTAGTTATTGTCAACCAATAAAATATGGGCCATAATTTTTTTCCTAAATTGCTATGAAATGTTGATTATTTCATCACTTTTGTCTTTTTTTTTCTGATGTATACCCGTATTTTTTTTTCGTTATTTTGATATTTTCATATTATGCTCGACGAAGTTATTTAATAAATAATTTACAGCAAAAGAAAATTAGATGATTTTAAATTGTTAAATGCAATATGTAACAAGTAAATACTTTTGCTTTAATTTTATCAAAAATTCTAACCAAAGGAAAAAAAAGTAACGAATTCGAGTTCTTTAAAACAGTGAGTGAACTGTGCAAACGAACGAACCCATTCAATAATTGTACGCATTCCTAACATTTCCCGTACTTCTATTCAAATATGAATAAAATTAAGAAAAAAAATTCCCTCTTAATTATTTCTTAAAAATTGAAATTTAACAACTCATAATTTTGCCCAAATTTCTAAGCTTTAGTAATTCACCTCAATTCATTTTAGCACAATGAACATGTTTTCTTGCAAACAGTTTGCATAAGTTGTCGATAGCTACGATGATCGCATAACAATTGGCTACAATCACTTGCTACATCCTGACATTTCCATCCGTTCATCCCATTTTGCATTACGCCACTAATTGTTTGACCTAAAAATTTTTCAAAAAAAAAAATTAAACATTTTTTAACAGAGAAATTATAACACACAAATTTAGCATATATCAAATCTTTTTACTTATTGAAAAAAATAACATATGTGTGTATAATGTTTGACATCTTTTACTTATTTATCGAATGCAACAGGATTTCTACTAGTTGAAATTTTGCCGAAAAAAGAATTAAAATTTTTTTTGAAATAAATTAAAAATTTTTACCATTTATGCATTTATAATTAGTTACAAAATAGTAATTTCATTAAAGGAATTACGAAAAAAAATCAAATTTGCAATAGTGAAATTGTATCATATTTCGTACTTATCATTGATTGATTGTGCAATTAATTAATTAATTGTACGATCAATCAATGACAAATATATTGTTTAAAAAATTACAAAAATTTTTTTAATAAAAAAAATGAATGTAATTGAATAAAGAGGAATAATTTTTCTATTTTAGTTTAAATTTTAGCACATTTCAATGTCATTGCATGTGCAATTTAATGTTTTGTTACTGTAGGAGAAATTGATTGATGCATACCAGATTGACATAAATTACATGTTTTTGGACATTCTCTACGCATTAATTGTGCGTATCTTCGTTCACTACACAAATATCGTTTGCCTAAAATTGATAATTATAATTATAATTTAGTAATTATTCCATTTATTTGCATTTTCCATCTTGCAAATTGGGAACAGTGATGAATATTTGAAATAAATTAGAAATTTTTACTATTTATTCATTTATGATTTATTATTATTATTATTATTATTATTATTATTATTATTATTATTATTATTATTATTATTATTATTATTATTATTATTATTATTATTATTATTATTATTATTATTATTATTATTATTATTATTATTATTATTATTATTATTATTATTATTATTATTATTATTATTATTATTATTATTATTATTATTATTATTATTATTATTATTATTATTATTATTATTATTATTATTATTATTATTATTATTATTATTATTATTATTATTATTATTATTATTATTATTATTATTATTATTATTATTATTATTATTATTATTATTATTATTATTATTATTATTATTATTATTATTATTATTATTATTATTATTATTATTATTATTATTATTATTATTATTATTATTATTATTATTATTATTATTATTATTATTATTATTATTATTATTATTATTATTATTATTATTATTATTATTATTATTATTATTATTATTATTATTATTATTATTATTATTATTATTATTATTATTATTATTATTATTATTATTATTATTATTATTATTATTATTATTATTATTATTATTATTATTATTATTATTATTATTATTATTATTATTATTATTATTATTATTATTATTATTATTATTATTATTATTATTATTATTATTATTATTATTATTATTATTATTATTATTATTATTATTATTATTATTATTATTATTATTATTATTATTATTATTATTATTATTATTATTATTATTATTATTATTATTATTATTATTATTATTATTATTATTATTATTATTATTATTATTATTATTATTATTATTATTATTATTATTATTATTATTATTATTATTATTATTATTATTATTATTATTATTATTATTATTATTATTATTATTATTATTATTATTATTATTATTATTATTATTATTATTATTATTATTATTATTATTATTATTATTATTATTATTATTATTATTATTATTATTATTATTATTATTATTATTATTATTATTATTATTATTATTATTATTATTATTATTATTATTATTATTATTATTATTATTATTATTATTATTATTATTATTATTATTATTATTATTATTATTATTATTATTATTATTATTAATTATTATTATTATTATATTATTATTATTATTAAATTATTAATTATTACTATTATAATGATTGCAAAATGGAAATTTCGCTCGAATAATTTTTAAATTAGAATACCTTCACAGTCTGATGATGTATCCATGCATATATATTTTATGCCTTTTAGTGGATCGTATGGCACAATTGTTGATAATGCAATCATCGGCTCTTCAGTAATTTCTTCAGCTTCCTCCTCAATTTGATGAATTGTCGATTGAGATTCTCTGTAGTCAACACTCTCTGTTTCTTCATCATTTTCATCATCGTCATCGTCATCATCACCATCATCATTATCTTCCACATCTGCAACTCTTGCAATTGATAATTTAAATACCATTGTTTTCACTTAATTTGTCTTCAAATTTAATTAAATTATCAACTTAATTTTCATCTAAATCTTACAATTTAATAAAATTGTTGAATTATTGAAATTGGCTAATTTATTTATAACAATATAATATAATTAAAAACCTCTGTCAGATTCATTTTCATCTTCAACATTTTCCATTTTTCGTTCTTCGCATAGATTACATGTCCTATAAATATTACTCATAAATTTGCCTCATTTTTTTCTTCTATTTGATTTCATTTCTGCTAATTTCACTTTTGTAAATAGCGAAGTAAATGGTTGTTGTTTTTTTCTTTGCAAAATCAGTGAAATTAATGAGTGCAACCTGAGAATTACACTTACGAATCTTTTTTCCTCTTAGTTGACAGTTACAAAAAAGTTTGCGACGTTAATGGGGAAAAAGAGAGAGAGAAGTGAAAAAGCGTTTGATAAGTGCGCACAGCTGGTTGGTTACTTACTTCTTGCAAAGTGATTGCATAACGCTACGAAATGCATTACTTTGACATAGATGACTTCTTCGTTTGCAATGTAATGACTTATCGGCGCAAATAATTTGATATTTCCGCTCAGCAATGGTAGATGAGATGATGAATAGATGTAGGAGTAGTAAGCAATTCTCCAAAATATAGCGCATTTTCTGCAATAAAATTTAGTTATAATTTTGAATAAATGTTAAAATTGCTAAATTAGCACGGTTGGTTGGATGATTGATGATGATGATGATGATGAGATGATGATGATGATGATGATGATGATGATGATGATGATGATGATGATGATATGATGATGATGATGATGAATATGATGGTAATTTAAGTGAATTGTAATAAACAACTAGCGTTTAATTGAGAAAATTACGGTTATGATAATGCCTGAAGTGGTGAAAAAATCTTCATGTGAAAATTGATAATGCACTTAAACGATAGTAATATTCTTTGCCTACGTACACTCAATAAACTATGAGAGGAGTTTTGTCAACTATGCTGACCGATTTATTCGTTGTGGACTGAGCTGAGCTGAACTGAACTGAACTGAACTGACCCTATCAACGACCGATTTCACCTTCACTGCCTTTCGTCTCAACGATACGTTGTTGTTGACTTTAGTGACCACTGGATTTAGCTTTGCAAAAACGATACAGTTGAATGATTTTGATGATTTATTTCGCCCGTCGTTTGTACAACAGTGTACAAAAATAAATCACCGGCTCTCTTTCTTACGCTTTCTAAATTTATATCCGTTATTTATAGTTGGCTTTCTTTTTTTTTTTCGTTTATCTTGAATGACAGATCAAATATGATAAATGAACGAGCATTGCTATCAAATTTCAATTATTAAAATCGTAACAGAGGACTTATGACAGATGAAATATTAATGAATATTTTAATGATAATTTTCGCTTTAATGAATAAACACAAAATTAATAGACTGTTTTTTTTTACACACATACACATACACACACAGGGAGAGAGAGAGAGAGAGAGGGAATGCACACGCACGCACGGATAGATAAATACTTTTCCATTCGTTTATTTTCACGAAAAAAGGAAGAATAAAATTATTTTTGTGGGAAAGAGTTTGTGGTAATTATTATAAGTTAACTTTTGCATACTCATGAAAATTGCATATTACATTAATTTACACTTGTCAAGCATTTTTGCTTCACTCTTTCTATTTTACATCTTTCAATTTTCTTTTTTAGCCTCAAAAATTATCGATGAATCAATCTACCCGAATGGAAAAATGTTAAGCTAAACGCTTCCAGTTAAAATTTTTCCACTGAAGTCAACATCTGCAAATATTGTTTACAACAACAATTTAAATAAAATTTCATTTATATTAAATTTTATTAAATAATGCCTTCCTTTTAGTTTTTTAGGAAATAATTGCAAGAATTCTAGCTTCCTCAACATATTGCCTAACATTCAACCGTGGTAATTGTAGACTTATGTTTACAATTTCTAATTAAGGAACACTGAATCGATCAATCAATGAAGAACTAAGACAACACGAATATTTATTTACTTATTCATTTTATTTACTTAATGATTGAGCAGTTTTACGTAAATCGTAATGAAATTATTCCGATCAGTTCGGTGTCGTGATGTGTCAAGTTACCTTGTCAACTATTTTCTCCTAATTTAACCGACCATTGTTTGAGCTTCCGCAAACAACTGCAATGTGAAGCATACAGTTTTAAAATTTCAGCAAAATATTAAAAAATATAATATATAATGCAGTACAATGCAGTGCGATGCATGTGTATAACTAAATTCTTGTTGCAATAATATTAAAACAAAATTGGATAATTATTAAGAGCATAATTAAATTAAGATTAGAATACTATTAAAAAGTGTAATTAAAATGTGTAGCTAAATTATTGAGGTAAATATTTTGATTATGAATTTTATTACAACACTAATATAAACTATAATCATTTTTACTTCATTATAATATAAGCAAATAATATCAAAACAAAATTGGATAATTATTAAGAGTGTAATTAAATTATGATTAGAATACTATTAAAAAGCGTAGTTAAAATGTATATTTAAATTATTGAGGTAGATGTTTTGATTGTAAATTTTATTATAACACCAATATAAATTATAATTATTCGTATTTCATTATAGTATTATATTATTTCATTATAAGTATTCGATAACACTTCAATTAGTGAGCACTGCAGAATTCTTCCTCATCCGCCAATCGAACTTAGCAGCATTTTTCATCTCTTTTTAATATTAAAAATCATTGGTATTGTGGTGCTTCGTTTTTTTTTTTTTGTCCCAACACACTAAACTTTTTTTCTCTTTCAATAAAATTTATTACTTTTAATTTCAGGAAGCTACGTCATCAACAGTTTTGCAGTGCAAGTTGGATATGATTAAGCATTGGAGCAAATGTAAATCCCGCTTTTCAGACCATTACATGGAGCGCAGAGATTGTTGTAAATCATTATCACTTAATCTAATATTAGTTTAACCTTAATTGATGCATTCATTATTACCTTTTTTTTTTGATAATTTACCAGAAAGAATTAAGTTCAACGAAAATTTTTCCGACATAAAAAAAAAGTCAGTTTTGATTAGTGAAAATAGCTTATTAATATAATTTGTGTATGATTTTTGTTTGTTTGCGCAATTTCTGATATTTGTTGAACATTTGATTAAAACTTATTATGTAATTTTATATTGCAAAAAAAATTAATTGCTTCAATGAATCATTCATCTTCTTGTTAAAATTGTACCTCTGTGACAAACTCCCACTTAGTATTGTTAATTGAAAGCAAACAACAAATTAAACGAATAATTTTTTGTGGAAAATTAGAAAATGATATTATCATATTTTAATTTTTGCAGTTTTTGTAAAAGACTTTTTAAAAAAAGTTTTGCACACAATTTTTAAATGCGTCAACAAGCCATTAAATTGCATAAAACTTCACCAGCAATCGAAGTACACGTAAATGTGCTAAAACCTCCACTGGTCATTTATTGATCAAAAATAATTTTCCAGTTGCAGATATTACCACCACTTTTTAAATATAACAAAACAAAAAAAAAGCTAGAAATTGTGAAATAATGAAATAGTTTCGTTCATTGCACAATATAATTCGATCACTTTCACTTCCAAAATTTTTTTCAACTTTATAAATTTTAATACTTAATATAAGCTTTCATTTGCTTTTCATTTATGTTTATGATTACTGTTGAAGTAAATTAGAGGAAAAATTTTTCGAATAGAAGAAAAATTTGCAACTGCTTTTTTTTAAAAATATTTTTAAAAAAGAATCACTGATTGTAACAAAATAACTTCAGTGGCACATCAGGCAAACAGTTCGATCGTCAGAAATGATAAGTAATGAAATTGTGATATTAATCGGAGCTCTTACGAATCCTCCCTGTAAACTTTTTATTTTGAATTGTAAGATTGCTTTTCTTGATTTCGAGAAGGATGATGATGACTGGGAAGTTTTTTATTTTTTTTCGTTTAATTTAAAAAAAACAATCATTTATTGCAATTTAGCAATTTCATAGAAAGAATAATGAAAACGAATGGTTTTTAAATTAATTTTTTTTGAGAACTTTTCAGTTCAAAATATTTAACACTGTTAAATTGAATTTCTGATTAATTTTACAAAGAAAAAGGGCTTTAAAAATTTTCAAATATAATTCTAATATTTAATAATCAATGGATTTTTAATAAATTGGAAAACAATTCTTTCACGGCACATTTAATTCGAAAAATCTGCAAAAAAAAAGTGTAATGAGCAAAATTTTCCAAATATTTGGAAAATTAGTTTCAATCATAAGGCTAAAATTTTTCTCATTGGAATATTCCAACAATCAAACGATTAAATGATGCATTGAAAAATTAGAACATCTTCATTTTATGCTCTTCAAATTTTGCGGAAAAAAAGAAGAAAGAACGTTTTCTCTTTTCTGTTCCAGATAATTAAATTTTTGGAATTTGTAAGAATGAAATTTGAAGTTTCTAACGCATTCCATTCCTGCTACAAGTATTTAAAAGTATTTTGGAGAGGTAAATTTGTTTGGTCATGAAGAAACTTAGAAGGTATGCGGCGGTCATCCCTTTTTCTTTTGTTTTGCAATTCAATTTTGATTGAAAAGAAAAAAAATACAAAAGATATATGTATGTGCTAAAAAACACTAGAAAATATTTAAAAAACTTTTTTATTATTTATATTTATGAGTATTAGCTAAAAAGGAAGAGGGCGAAAAAAATTTATCGAAACTAAGTAGATTTATTCAATTTTAAGTAACACATTTAGCATTTCACTACTTTTTTTTTGAAAAAAAAACGGATAAATAAGAGAATGCACCAGTAATGTAATTTCTTCCTAAACAAAATCTTACATTTTTTTCATTTCAACTATGCTGTAATGGAAAATTTTGAATTCTAGAAATAAGCTTTAGTTTGAAATGACACAGACACAATGATATTATATGAAATGTTAGCAATACTACACACTAATTAATGGATGAGTTATTTCTTTTTCATTTTTAATTCATAAAATAATCACTGGAATAAAAACGCGCGGACAATTTTACAATTTTCAGGCAAGCAAAAGATTTATTTTTGCATAATTTAACGGCGAAGTGATAGTTTAATTAACATTTCAACTTTTTGTAACAATTAATTGAAAAATTATAAATTATTTTGGCCTTACTTTTTGTTAAAAAAATTTTTATGGCCTAGAAACATTTAAGTGTTGAAGCAATTAATTCGTACTAATTACATTGAAATACGTCAAAATTTCCCTCAACACAAAATAAAAAGGAATAACTTCAAAGAGTAGTTCAAAAGCGGTAAACTAAATTATCGAGTGAATTATCAAAAATTAACAGTTGCTATACACCCGGCAAAAAGCATGTTTTTGATACCTTTTCCTGCATTCAAAGAATTTGATTTAAAATTTGTAGTTGTACCATCAGTCAATTGAGGTAGATATATTCAATGATATGGTAAAATATAACAACTATTGATTGTTTGTAGATTTGACAAAATTATATTCATTAATACTGTTTTTGTAAGATCAAATTATCACTTCTTCTGACCAATTGTCATATTAGTTAGTTTAATTTAAAAATTTTGCGATTTGTAACTGAAAAATTTGTTTAGAATGTTTCCGTCTTTTATTGCTTTACTGTTTTTAGTTACTTTTTTATTTTTTGCTTTATTGGAAGCGTTTGATGATTATTCTCGTTGTTCATGATGATTCATGCAACTTGAATGGTGCTCGCATACTTTTTATGTGGAATTTAACAAGAAATCGTTAATCGATTCATTTCTCATTATAAGTCATTTATGATTGTGATGAAATATGTGCAATATTGAATTGAAATTGCAATCGAAGTGTGGCATCGTAACTAACTAAGTATATTAAAATTGTTGCTAATGATATATTGTAGCTGGACAGTTCAATGTTCAGTGAAAAATCAAATTATCACGCCTATTAACTGTAAATTCATTTATGCATGTTAAAAATCACAGTCGAGAAATGGCGTGTTGTAGAAGAAGTAGATAGTAAATTATTTTCTTTTGTTTAAAATTAAAAAATGAATTTCCAAAAGCTTCCTCAGTACTATTTCAGCAAGCTATCTCTCATTCAAGCTTTCCAATTTTTTTTTTTTTTTTGTTCATTTTATTACCACTACTACAAAGCGTTTTGGCTGAAGCGCATTAGATTACATTTCATGTGTTAGTCAAAATCAAAAGATTAAGACAGCTAAAAATGAGTAAAACGAGTGCGAGCGAGAAACAGTTTAGAGGTGGTAAAGGTGAAAGGGACGAAGATAGAAGGAAATGCATGATATTTCGTTAAAGGAAAAAAAAAAAAGAAATTATTATGCACATTATGTGATCCGATCACTTTGTCACACGTACAATCTTCCCGTCTAATCACGATTGCTTACCGATAGACGGCGAGAACAGGTTTCCATGCAGTGCAATTACCGCTTCTTTTTTTTCTATAAATTCCACATACACTTCGATTTTGAAATGATCATAGTACATGTAATTTCCACGCTAGTAGCACCAGCATATCGACCAGCCGACCGATCGACCAATCGGCAAACCAACAGCGTTGGTTAAATTAGCAGTTTTTTTTACCTTCTTTTTTTTCCCATATTTTTTCAGCCACTTTTTCTTCCTATCCTTTTCATCGTCAATCTTCGATAGCAAATCTTACATTTTTGCAATGTCAATCAAATAGCAAGTGGTTGTAAGTTAAGTTGAGAATATATCTCAGAGTTGATAGTGAAGATGATAATATTGAGGATCATTCCATCTAATTATACAGTTGTAATAAAAATAACAATAGTAATGGCAATAATAATAGCTAATAATAATGGCAGTTATAAGAGCGATAGTGATAAGAGTGATGATATCAAGAGCGCTAACAATAATACGATGATAATAATAGTATTAACAATCATTAAGCAAATAAATAATAATACATTGTTTAATGAGAAAATGAAAAGCAGCTTTTCATCTCTTCACGAAGCCCACGAAAAGTATCATCACTGACTCGTAATGCCTTTTCTTAATAAAATGCATGTTGCAGACAATTTTTTAAATTTATATGTAAATTCCTCAATTCGTAGTTGTTTTTCTTTCATATCATTAAATGAGGATAGAATTGTATTGCATGTAAAAAAAAAGTATAAATTGCGCATACTCTCTTTACATGATTCAGTATGAGTTACAACAAATTCATCACATTTTTTACATATAGCAAAAAATTTAACACTAAAAAAATGATTGAAATGCTATTAAAAACAATGATGAACAATTTGTTTTGTGATCCAAAAGATCGCTCAACGACGTGAAAAATTAGAAAATGAAAAGTCGAACAATTTTTAGCACAAATGGATATTGTTTTATTAATTATTTGTGCTGCTCCTTCGCATGTAATTAGGTAGGAATTGTTCATAAAACACCAATGGACAAATGGTGAGGTACCATTTATGATAATGCATGCAGCAATTAGATAAGAATTACTGATTAATTACTGCATAATTTGATATAAGAATATCAGAAATGTATTCGATTTCTTTCTCATGCATTCATACACTTTTCTTATCAGCAGTGATTGCCTACCTTTACTGTTTTGATAAAGAGATGAGTGAAACGATAAGAATTAGGCGACTTCATTCCTTCTCGCATAGTTGAGGGAATTGTCAATTGGTCAAGAAATGTCATAGTGATGGTGGTAGCGATAGTGATGAGAATGTGTAATTTAGTAATATTTATTTGATGGCCATCAGCAGTATTTCAGATTAGCGGTCAGTTACAGTTGAATCATACTGAATTGTATATTTTTAGCCATTTACTTCTCTTTCTTTCCCTTTCTACTTCTCCCTCTCTCTCTCTCTCTGTCCATTTTTCCTTGCATTGTTCCGTTTAGCAAAAATTTCATTTACAATTGATTCTGTGCTCTTATTTTTTCATTGTAAGAAATGAAAATCATGATTAGACGATCATCACGGCACAGTGTAATTTCATTTGCATTTTAAAAATTTCATTATTTTGCGTAGTTAACTGTTTGTTCGATATGAGAGGCTGTGCGTATACCTCTTTTACGGGCTGCATCACTAGTATTATGACGTATTCATACGTCTGAGCAGTTTCATCACTTATAATTATTTCCCAATAAACTACGGCACGTTGCTCGCCGAGGACAATGTCTGAGAACTCTACAATTCACTCTAGCATGATGCTCCATCGATTAACGCTAATTTTCCAACTAACCTCTTGATTTTTTTTTCAGGCCAAAAATAAACCTGTTCACTCACATATGCTTTCGAAATCTACAACTATGTTTCCGGTTTGCCGTTTTTCCTATCATTTATCGTAACCTGATGAAATAGTTCCTTCCACTTACTATGGATTTTACTCTATTACCTTGCGCATACGGGTACTGAAATTTCCAGGGTTCATTCTTTTTTCTTTCAAAGTTACTCTAACTTTCATATTTAAATAAGAAGCCGAAGAACAAGATGCTTAATAAATTGGAATTTCGTAGTGCCAGAAATATCCAACTTCTTCGTGTGATGACACACAATCGTGAAAAAAATTTTTTCATCGTGAAAAATAAAAATGAAAAAAGAATATCTTCAAAATAATCGTCGGAAAGTTATAATATTATAGATTAATAATGAATCCGCGAATTATTGCCGAAATTGTTCAAGCATTGTATCAGTGAAGAAATTAAGGAATGAAATTATGAATTCACTTTTCTCACGTATTTTCCTCCTAAAATTTGCCAAAATGGCGCATTGCAAACGTTCTTGAAAAGAGAAGTTCTTGTTGTTTCATCTGAGCTAATTTTAGCATTTATTCGTTGTATGAGTTTCGCAATAATTAAAACACATTTGCAGTACTGATTAATATGTGTTTATGTTTTGGATGGATTTATTTAATATCTAACAGTTTGATTACAATTCGTAGCATGAAGCTATTATTTCACAATATGACATTGACATTGACATTGATCAGTAGTCATCATTAAATTGGACCTTAATTGGAATTGGATTAATTGGACGTTAATTTCTTGTCAATTGATGATGATGATGATGTTGATTGGTAGTAGTTACCATTAATCAACAAATGATTCATAATAATTTCTCGCCAACTGATAAGCAAAGAATGATAAAACTTAACAAGCAAATCTTATCATATTCATGCACAAAATGCAATTACCACAAAATCAACGAGAAATGTGAAATTTTTCCTGTTCAAAAACAAACAGCAAACAATTGGTAACATTTTGAGCTGTTTTTGACGTAACCACTCCAATCAGATGAGAAATTTGCTAACTAATTCCATAGATAATTACAACAAAAATAATTGTGAGAAAAATTAAAAATAAAAATAAAGAGCGAAATAAACGAGCAGATTTCATTCATGTTAACCATGAAAAAATTATTGCTAAAAAGCACTGAATTTCTTTTATCGAAATTAAAGATAAAACCCTTATCAGTTGATTTTTAACCTTTAAAAAAACAATTGTTTTTCTAAACATTATTCCTCTTCTTGCATTGATGCATTTGAACATCTTAGAACATTCGTGCGCTCTCTCTCTCTCTCTCTCTCTCTCTCTTCCTCTCTCACTATCATTCTCTCAACTTTGATTAATTCCAACAAACAGTTAAAAATTGGTTTACCTTTTCCAATAAAAATCATGAATTACTTTAAAAAAATGATGCATTATTCATTTATTTTTCTATTCATTTATTTTTTTATTTAATTTATTTGTGTATTTATTTATTTGTTGAACGACATCCATCGCAATAAAATTTTCATCGTTGCTTTCATTTATGACGGAAACTACTAGTATTGTTTATTTGTAACGCTTGTCCTTAATTCATTAAGGTTATTAATTTCTGACGAAACAAATATATTTCAGCTTACAATGAGAAATAAAGATGTATCGTCCTAATTTTCTTCTTGCAGCATTTCAAAAGCTTTTCCTTTCTTTGCAGTCAAGTAATTACTTAATTAGCAATTGATAAATTACACTAAATTGAGTGCTTAATAAGCATTTAACATCTAGAAATTCATTTACAGTGTCACATACAGTAACTTTGATTACACATGCTCAACTAGCGCCTGGCTTTTTGCCCCATTTACCCGGTAATTTATTTGTGGCAGTAATGCGCAAATGCTGACTTATCTGTAATATTCATTCCTCTCAGCTTGTTCTTGCCTATCAGCGAGCGTACTGTAATGATCTCTAGCAGTTGTATCGTAGTGATCTCAATTAACTGTACGAAGTAATTCAGTTAATTAAATCACAACAAGCGAAGAGAAGAGTTTCTGCTGCAGATGCTTTGTTCGGATTAGTGGATATTTTTTTTGACATTTCTCCAATCGTCGAATCCCTCTCTCTCTCTCTCTCTCTCTCTCTCTCTCTGTCGGTAATTCAGACGAACTAACTTACTAGCGACAAACAAAACAGTAAAGCTTAACTACCCCATATGCATATCTACCTACACATACATTGAGTCGCAAAAATTTCAGGTAATAGAAATGCTAGAAGCTTTTAATTAACTTGTTTTTTTGCTGTTCAATAATTACAAATTTTAAATTTATCATTTAATGCATAAATTTTGGTGAAATTTAAATTATAAGAGGGAAATAATCATTTATTTCGGTTATTTTTAGAAGAGATGGATAGTTTTGTTTTTGCAAAACACTGCACAATTTCGCTCGTCACTTTCCTAAAAGCACCAAACATTCTTTCTAATTAACTTTATCTTTCGTTTCGAAACCGTCCGTGAAGCACTCAACTCAATTGCTTTGCTTCCTTATCAGCGAGAGGAATGAAATTCGCTGTGTGCTTGAAAAGAACAGTGAAAAACAATTGGGATTAACTAATTGATGAGAGGCGAGAAATAACATGGGAAATTATTTTAATTCAATTCCTTCTTCACTTAAGTAATTGAGTAGCTCGTGATTGAAGTCTCTTTTCTCTCGGGAAATTTGCTTCTATCAAATTCTATGGATGCTTTTAGTTTTGTTTTCTTTTTAAAAAGCCACAAAATTTATTGCACTCCAAATTCTCTGATACAGACAGAGACATACGTAAACGTACACGTACACTGCACGTATACTTTATGTATATATATGCAAACCTTATATAATAGAAAAATTTTTCTCGAAATATTCATTGGTGTGATTGACATTGTTTCAGTGTAAGTTTACATTCCCATCGCCATAAATGATTAATTAGCTAGAAATTGGCTATGGAACATTATTCAAGTAATAAGGTATGTATTATTATTATTATTATTATTATTATTATTATTATTATTATTATTATTATTATTATTATTATTATTATTATTATTATTATTATTATTATTATTATTATTATTATTATTATTATTATTATTATTATTATTATTATTATTATTATTATTATTATTATTATTATTATTATTATTATTATTATTATTATTATTATTATTATTATTATTATTATTATTATTATTATTATTATTATTATTATTATTATTATTATTATTATTATTATTATTATTATTATTATTATTATTATTATTATTATTATTATTATTATTATTATTATTATTATTATTATTATTATTATTATTATTATTATTATTATTATTATTATTATTATTATTATTATTATTATTATTATTATTATTATTATTATTATTATTATTATTATTATTATTATTATTATTATTATTATTATTATTATTATTATTATTATTATTATTATTATTATTATTATTATTATTATTATTATTATTATTATTATTATTATTATTATTATTATTATTATTATTATTATTATTATTATTATTATTATTATTATTATTATTATTATTATTATTATTATTATTATTATTATTATTATTATTATTATTATTATTATTATTATTATTATTATTATTATTATTATTATTATTATTATTATTATTATTATTATTATTATTATTATTATTATTATTATTATTATTATTATTATTATTATTATTATTATTATTATTATTATTATTATTATTATTATTATTATTATTATTATTATTATTATTGTTATTATTATTATTATTATTATTATTATTATTAATTATTATTATTATTATTATTATTAATTATTATTATTATTATTATTATTATTATTATTATTATTATTATTATTATTATTATTATTATTATTATTATTATTATTAATCATTATTAATAATTATTAATTACTATCATCATCATCTTCATATCATTATTATAATTGTCATGATTATTACTCTTGTTGTAATTGTTATCATTCTTCGTCATTTTCATTACTATTCATTATAATATTACTATTTTTATTACTATCATATTTATTACAATATTAGTATTACATTAAAACGATACGTTTTTTTTTTAGTCAATGCTATCAACGTCCTATGCTATTCAATTAGTAAGCACTGAATTTATAAATTTAATACTAATGAATATTAGCTTGCACAACCGATCATTAATTGTATTTTCAAGCAGTACATCCTTGATTAGTGTGTATTGTGAAAGTTGATATCCTATCTAGCCAACTAGCAGTCACTTATATCAGTGCTGACAAATCTATTAGGTAACTGTGACAGAACTTCAAGACTAAGCAAATTATTTTAAATGCTGTTAGCGTTTGTTATCAGTGGTTGCAGGTGAATTATTTAAGTTTTTTTTTTTTTAATTTTAACATTTTCTATAGCAAACGTTTGAACCATTGCCATTATTTACTCTCGTTGACCCAAACAGTCATAAACAATTTTTAAATCTTTAGAAATTTCATAATATTTATTAATCACCTACATTACTCGCTCTTGCTTCTTCTCTTTGAATTTCCTCATTTTCAGTTAATTTTTTTTTTTAAAATTTTTTCGCTCTACAGCAATGAATGAGATTTCTCATAGCTAAATAAAATCTCCGACTAGCACTGATTGTTCTGGTTGATATGATAATCAATAAATCATTCATTTATCAAACATCTCTTCGCAAACTGTTATGATCATAACAGAGAAAAAAGAATGATAAAAGAGGAAACGATAGATGAGAAATGCCACATCAGTAGGAGATGGAATAAAATTTTAATGCATGCAGGGATCAGTTACAAACTTTGTCTTTCAATATTGCTCACTTCTTTTCGCCACTCTTTCTTTCCTTCCTTCTTTTTTCTTTAAAAGAGAAAGAAGGGGGGGCAGAGAGAGAGAGAGAGAGAGAGGGAGAGGAAAAGAAATTGCTATATACAATTCCTTTTTTTTTTACAATCACAAAAAAATCTTCTTGCTTTTTCTTGAAAAATTTCGTTTATTTGGTCGAACTCATGTACTGTTTTGTGTCGTTTTTTTTTTCGTTTTCATTTTAATTTGAAAAAAAAGTGAATCAATAATTACTTTTCACATATTTTATTGATAATTGAATTTTATATGAAATAATGCAACAAGCTAATTGGGTAATTAAAATTATCAATCGGTAATGACAAATAAAGTTTTTTCATTCGCATAATAATTAATGCTCAAGTGTAAAAGGAAAAGAAGAAGACGAAAATTTTCCACTAATAGCACTTTGATCGTTTATTGGTCACTATGATCACTTCAATCAATAATCAGTTAATTACTTCAATCAACAAATTTTTTAATACACCAAATAAATAATTAATTTAACCGATAAATTTTCACATTTCGTGCTTTTGCTAGGCGTAGAAAAGAAAAAAACGAAACTATTGAAGAAAGTGTTAGATTTCCAGCACCTTTTGCAATTTTTTTTTTTGCATAAAATATATTTTTCATTTAATTAGAATACTTTCTTTTCAATTTCTCAAATTACACCATAAATTTGCTATTCGTAACTAAATTCTTTTAAAATTGCAACTAATTGTGCCTTCGTCAACAATGTCGTTGTCGTTGTGTGGTAGAAGTTATGGTAGTGAAAAATGAATTGCAAATGTGACGATGTTGTGGATGAAGGGGACAGGGAGAGGTGGAGGGAGTGGAAGAGGGGAAAGAGGAGAGGGAGAGTTGAAAGAGGGAGAAAAGCTCAGTGAGTATAATAATGTCAATGAAATTTCCTCCTCCTTATCACATCACATTTCCGTTCAACTTATAACTCAATGTATGGGATGATTTTCGTTTTCCTTCTTCTTCGTTTTCCTCTTCCTTTTGTCTTTTTTTTTTTTTTTTGTTTCGCTTCATTTCTTTCATTTGAGTTTTTATTTCATTGCAGGAAATTAATTTCATTGCAGCAAAAGAGAGAAACCATGTCTGTTCATTGTATGAGCAGCAAACACTGGGCTGGGCTATCAGTAAATCAAAAGTTTTCCGCTTTTGCTTCTGTTTTTGTTGTGGAATGCTTGAAAAAGTATTTTGAAAATATTAAAAGCAATTTTTTTCAAGAATTTTTGGTGTGAAAAATTAATAGTTGAAATTGCATTGGATATTTGAGCAAAAAAAAGAAAAAAAAGGAATTTGTTTACAAGAAATATGACATTTTTAATTTAAAAATTTGACGTGTACACACACATACATACACACACACACACACACACACACACACACACACACACACACACACACACACACACACACACACACACACACACACACACACACACACACACACACACACACACGTACATACATATGGGACAAAAAAAAATTGCTTTTATAAAAAAAGTATGACATTATCTTTTGCAGTACTACGAAATAAATGAAATAATTTTGTGAAGAATAATATTTAATTAATGTTTTAACGTTCAAAGTTAATTTTACTTAATGCGAAATTATTGCTCAAATTCTTTCATTTATATAACCAGTAGTTTAGTTTAGTTTTAATATGAGCGGTAATTTTAACATTTGAAATTTTTTTAAATATTAAATATGAAAAAGTTGAAAAATGACGGATTAATATGTATCGTCCAGAAGGGTGATTCATACAAAAAAAAATTGAAAAAAACGATGTACGACTTGTAATGCAGCTAATTTCTGCAACATTTGTGTCAACTTATAAATATTTCATAACTCTATGAGAAGAAAAAATTTCGAAAATTTGCATTTGCTATATCGCATGGCATTTGAAACGTGCAAAGTTTCAATCCCTCTTTGCCATATCATGTGGCATTTGAGATATGCAAAATTTTGCTATTAAAAAAAATATCCTAACATTGCAGCAGGTGATGTGAAAATATTGCACGGATACAATTCATAACGGATACAATTTGTTCGTTTAGAAATTTTTAAAAATTTTAATTATTTGTACATTTTAATGTATTTTTTTTGCATAGATAAAATTTTCTTTTCCATTACAAAGATCTCTTTCAACTGCAGGCATTTATTTCTTTTTGTTTTTTTTTCTTGTTCAAAAACTTTCCTCGCTATTACATCGGCATACTTTTAGCTTTTATTGTTCAGATTGTTGAAAATATATGAAATTGATGATTAATTTTGGTGTCACGAAATTTTTGCTATTAATTCTGCTAGCGCTACAGTGAAAAAATTTGGTTGAAAAATAATTTTTTTTTTTCGCTGGAATTTTTTTACATTTCTTTTGCTAGACGAGAATTTCAAGCGTAAATTGAGTGAACGTTTGTTAGGATGAATTTCAACTGACAATGCGCAGCTGATGATGATACGTATGCAAATCAAATCGAAGTAGGAGAAAAAAATTTGCAATTAATTAAAAAATTACAGTTAAGTATTGACATTAAGTGAAAAAAAGAACTGACAATAACGCCAGCAATAACGGTAGCAATAATAACAACAACAACAACAAAACAACAACAACAACAACAACAACAACAACAACAACAACAACAGCAACGATAACAATAACAATAACAACAACAGTGAATTGCAACAACAATAACAACAAATAGAACATCAGTAACAACAGGAATGATTTATATGGTAGGAGGAGCGGGGGGGGGGAGGGGGTGAGGGGAGGGGGGAATGGATGATGAGCTATGTTGCTTGACCCGCAATAATATATTGGGTACATATCGCATGTGTGGTTCGATCATTGTTATCACTTAAGCAAATCTCTCCTAGTCACTTTCAAATCTTCATTATCTAAGGTTTTTTATCTTTAAAAAAAAAAATTTTTTTTTGTTTTTGTTAAGTTTTTATTTTATGTTTCATCCTTCCTTCATTCTTTTCCTTTCGTTTTTTTTTTCGAAATTTGAAAGATTTGTGTGTGTTTGTGCGTGTGCGTGTGCGTGCGCGTGTGTGTGTGTGCGTGTGTGTTTGTGCGTGTGTGTGTGTGCGTGTGTGTGTGTTTTCATGTTTTTTATTTTTTTTTTATTTTTTTGGTAGATGAATTTGCTAAAAAAATTTTTAACTGAATTATTAAATTAAGTAAAATTTGCATGTTATTATTTCAATATTGATTGCAATATTATTGGCTTAATTCACCACAATTACACATCGAATTTCCTTTCTTTTTTTATTGCGAAAGAAAAATGAGCAAATCAAACTAATTTCTTCTTATTAAATTAAATTTCAATTTAATTAATTTCTTCCCATAAATAAATTTCCTTCTATTAAATTCGTTTTCTCTTTGTTTTGCACAAAATTTACGTCCGTGTTTTTTTTTGATTATTTTTTGTTTTTGTTCCTTCTCATTCGTTTTATTTCAATCAAATTGAATGATTTTTAGATTTACATCGTAATCAATCATTGCTTGCACTATACTTAGTCCTTGAATTACTAGGATTAATTTTTGCATTTTATTTCCACTTGCATTTTAACATTTATTAATTATTGTCAATTTAAGTTGATATAGATGTGATATCTATATCTGTGCGTATGTGACATAGTTTAAAATTCATAGGAACAGGAAGTTAGCTCTAAATTTCAGTATTATTTAACAAATCGTTTTATTTCGTCTGATCTTATCTCTTCCTCGATAGAAGGAAGTAATATGCGATCCGCATAAGTTATTTAATAATATTGCTATTTCATTTACTTTCTTTTTTTTGATGAAATTTACTTGGTTATTAATTACTTATTCTAGAAAATGATAGTGTGAAAATATTTGCAGGTAGTTAAAAGAGTGGAAAATTTGCATAAGCGGTGGAAGAATATATCTGATATTGCAATCAAAATTTATAACTATTGCAGCAGTAGCATGCATATTGGTTAGTATTAATAAATTTTTTTAAAATTTCATCATTATTTCAAAATTACATTAATATTAATATGAATGAATGGTGTTGAAACACTTAATATTCACATTAATATGAATGAAAATGAGTTACTTAATACTAGATATGGATGAATACATTTTCTATTTTAAGACTTTAAATTACTCCACTCTATATTATATTAAAACATACAGTTAATCAAATGAATTATCTATCATCTCTGTTATTCACTATATTTATTATAATTAAGAAAAATTAAATCTGTTTGATTATCCGCTTTATTGTAGTTGTTGTTGGCGATGGTGATGGTAGTGTAGCAGTGAATTTTAAAATTGTTTTATTCGTAGTGATGTAAAAAAAAAAAATTAAATAAGACAGTTCAAATGATGATAAATAAGACAGTTCAAATGATTCTTTCATGAAAACCATGCGGTACAATTTCGCATTATTCACTCTTCTAAAACGACGTCGTCTTTTTCCATTAAACTGATTTGAGGATAACACTTTCGGCAATCTTCACTGACCTATCTCTCTCTCTCTCTCTCTATGATTCTCTCTGTCATTATCAATAGCACTTATTTCAATTCCTCCTCTTTTTTTCCCCTTCCTCTCAAGAAATTTTAGTAATGAAAATTAAAAAAAAAAATTAACAGATTTCATTCGAATTAAACGATAAAAATGACATGTGCAATAATTTCATTTAATATAATATTATTTAAAAAATTGAATAAAATTAATTGGTAATTTTATGATCTGTTGAATGTCAAGTTAAAATTGTTATTTAGCAGGAAGTAATGGAAAAGAACAGATTTATTTTCTCTTTAAGCTACACGCTTTTGCGTCTTAAAGATTCTCTTTGTTACGCTTTGCAACTGAGGAATTGAAAATAAAAAAAAATTGATTAAATTTTCTTCTCGCTCTCTTTGTTTATGAAATGTTATCTATAATTAGCTTCCTTTCTAATTCGACAATTGAAATCTAAATTCAAATTGAATTTTTTTCCAACAATTTGGTTTGGCATTGTTATTTTTTATATTAATCGTTTTAGGAATGCACTGACGTTGAAATTTAAAAATGTTTGCTTTTAACTCAACTTCTTTTTCGCACTTATATTTTATATGAAAACATCTTCCACTTAAATTCTTGAAATGATTTAAATATTGAAATTTTTCGAAACACCACTTAACGGTGATGCAAGTGTGCTGTCGGAAAATGCGGCAGCGCAAGCAATCAGGAAAAGCTACGTTCACGGCGTGTCAACAGTTCCTCTTCTATTCGATACAATTGGTGATCGTCTTCGATTAGCCGTTGATCAGGTCGCTTTCATCATTTTCGGCTTAATTTCATTTAACTGTAAAAAGAAATTTAATTGAAATTTCTCCTTTATTAATCAAATAATTGCAATTTGCTACTCACTAATTGAACACCTCAGGTTCCGGATCGAGAATTTGTCATTTTCAAACGTGATGGTATACGTAAAACCTATCAACAACTGCTTCATGATGTATGCATTCTTCATTTGCTTTCTTTTTCCAAATTGCTAAAGAAAGTATGCATATTTTCGAAAAAATTTTAAATAACATTAAAATAGTATTACAATTGCAAGCATTAAATAAATTCAGTTATAAACACTTTCAATTTGAAATTAATTTTAAACTAATTTGCACCAAATATAGTCTGAGAAACTGGCCATTGGTTTATTGCATTTGGGTTTGAATCGTGGCGATCGTGTGGGCATTTGGGGTCCAAATTTGTACGAATGGATCGTTTGTCAGTTTGCAACCGCGCTTGCTGGCATGATTTTGGCAAGTTTTTTTTTTTCGTAAATTTCAAGTGTGAATGATAAATTTGACAATAATCCATGCGAAATTAAACTAATCAAATATCATTGAGCGAAAAGAGGTATAGCTAAATTTTGCAAGTGCAATAATTATTAACAAATGTAGTATTTGTTGTTAATTAAAATTTTTCCTTGACAATTTTAGGTGAATATAAATCCATCATATCAGTCGGAAGAGCTAAAATTTGCCCTTGGTAAAGTGGGCATTAAGGCATTGGTCTCACCGGCAAGTTTTAAAAAATCAAACTACTACATGTCAATGGTTGATATCATTCCGGATATTGCTGTTAAGCCGGAAGGAAAAGGTGATATAAGTGCGGATTATTTTCCTGTTTTGCGTCATTTCATCATCATCGATCAATATGATGGTGATAAATCATACAGGTAAAAGTAATCATTAAATCGGGCACGTTTGATTTAACTAAAGCATCAATGATCATCAGACGTAAAATAAAATAAGTTGTAGATCGAATTTTAACATCCGCATTTTTTTTTTTTGTTCTTTGTGACGTGCATGAATTTTTTGATCTTTGTGACGTGATAAATCGAAACAATTGAGAATTATTATCACTTACAGAGGAGCTTGGAAATATTCAGATGTGATAAAAATGGGCACTGAGGCAGATCGATTAAAGTTAGCTGATATTGAGCGACAGATACGACCGGATGATCCGGTGAACATACAGTATACCAGTGTAGGTATTTCATTACCGTTTCACAGGCATACTTATGGTACTCTAATATTTTGCCATTTCAAACGCCTACATATGACCTTTTGAGTAACAAAAATATAAGAGACTAATTGTAAGCTTAGATTGGACACTATTGCACTGCGTATGAGATACTGCTGCTTACTTTAGCAAAATCAATAATTTATAGTAAAATTTAAAAAGACGAAAAACGAAACTGACATGTTCACTGGTAGGAAATTTGCTGATTTTGATAGACAGCAAGTATTTTTGTTTGGTACAATTAGAAAAACAAAAATAAAAGAGTCTAAAGTGTAAACGCAAAGAAAAAAGTAAGCATTTAAAATTTGAAAAGGTTAAAAATATGAATGTTAAATATATCTTATAGAATAGTTGAGGAAAAACAAAATATTCTAAATAGCAGAATTTTTTTACGACGAAACAAGCATAAGATCACTCCTAACTTTGATTTTAATTTATTTCTCATTGAACTTACACAAAATGATAGTGACTGTAATTATGTTTGTAATTTAATTTCACCAATCCAGTGCATTTCAATTATTCTAATTTCCTGCCAAGTGTTTAAGTAGCTGCTTCTTCTCTCAACAGTTTTAATTTTGAAAGGTGCCTTCAAAAAAAAAAACAAGGGAATAATTCGTGATGTTAAAAATAATAGTTAATCGATGGATGATCTGCTCTCTAGTTATATAAAAATAGAAAAAAAAACGAAACAATTTTGAATATGATTTACACCAAAAATGGCAATTGGTCAATAATGTTTATTTCAAATTAATACACATATACCTTAAAATAAATGTTGAAATTTTTAATAATTACTTTAACCTTCGCCGCTTGCTAGCTATAAAATTCCATGTATATGTGTACACATTCATTGCATTATTTCATGCTTGTAGATTTTTTTTTTAAAGAAAAATTTGAAAAAATAAATAAATTAGAGGAAAGAAGGAAAGTTATCGAGTGAAAGGTAAACATTACATTAATTGGATGGAAACTGATGATACAAATACTTAGTACTGGAAGATTATGCTAATTACTTAATTGTAATTTACTTTATCATTAGTAATAAGTTAATACTGGTTCACTTAAATTTCAGGGTACCACCGGTCAACCAAAAGGAGCCACGTTAACTCATCATAATGTTGTCAATAATGCGTATTTTGTTGGACATCGTGCTGGTTACAACGAAAAGGTATGGACGGTACCCCTATAGCTTTATTTTTTTTTATTCCTAAAAAATCAAGCTTAGCTAACATTACTACTACTATTACTACTCTGATGAAATATAGTAATTATTAATTTTTTTTTCAAAATATCACATGTGCTAATTTCATCTTTCCTTTTTAAATCAAATTTTTTAAATTTGAAAAAAAACGAAATGATTATTTGTAGCGCACAATAATTTGCATTCCAAATCCGCTCTATCATTGCTTCGGATGTGTTATGGGCAGTTTGAGCGCATGTGTCCATTTGCAAACTTGCGTATTTCCAGCGCCATCATTTGATGCTCTAGCAGCTCTTCAAGCAATACATGAAGAAAGGTTAATTTAAAACTATTTTTGAACTAGAAAAAGACAATAACCAGCAATAAGAATTTACATAATGGAATTAATTTTACAAATTTTGAATTTTTGTTTTCTTGCAAAAATTGATGATACACTTTTAATTAGATTTTCCACTTTTGTCTTTCTCTCATACAGAAATAAATAGTTTCAAATATTTCACCATTTGTTATCATTTTTTGATTTTTAAACATACACTTCCTCGAAACTTGTACGCCTACTGCTCATTTATTTTTAGCAAAAAAGAAAAAAAAAGTAATTAATTGCTTACTGTATCGGAGTGATTTTTTTTTTTGAAAAAAAAAGAGCAAAGAATCGATAAGTTTTTTCTTGCAACTTTTTTTTTTTTTCATAAATATTTGATTGAAGATGTACAGCAGTTTATGGTACTCCAACAATGTACATTGATATGCTAAATCATCCACAATACAAGCAGTTCGATTGCACATCGATAACATCGGGTAAAAAACGAAACAAAAAGAAAAAAAAAACAATTATTGGATAGAATTGACAAACGACGAAATTTCCTAAATTTTTCATTTTCTTTTATTGAAAAAATTTTACGATAAGAGAGAAAGATATGAAATTTGTTCATGCAATATATTAAATTTTACAACAAATGTTTTCTCAATGTATATTCATTAACAATTAATAACTTATGTAACATTCCTCTCTCACTGCATTTAAGAAGAAAACGGAAAACAAAAAGAGCTTTGTGACATCTTCAGGTTTTGTAGCCGGAGCACCCTGCCCGATAGCTCTGTGTGAAAAACTTGTAAAGGAATTGGGTATGCGTGATTTACAGGTATCGTATGATTGAATAAACATCCTTCAATCTTTTGATAACATTTTTGACTAATAATTTTAAAAAAAAAAAAAGCGCTTCTTTTTTTTCCCAATAATTTCTTCATTTTAAGAATGTTGCAAAATTATTATTTTTTCTTCATTTTTTTTTTGGTGTAATTTCTCGAAAGAAATTGCATCTGCTAAAGCAAGAAGTACAGAAAAACTACACTTTCTTTTCTATCAAAGTGTTCGAAATTTGAATTATTGAAGTGAACTAGTAGCTTAAAGTAGTTAAAATTTATCAATTTGAGTGTAAAGTTTTGTTTAAACGAGGAAGAAAAAAAAATGATATTTAGGTATGTTATGGTACCACTGAAACGAGTCCAGTCTCATTCATGTCACTTCGAGAGGAGCAACCGGAAGAACGTGTGAAATCTGTTGGCTACATAATGGATCATCTTGAGGTACTGCTAGTAATTAATTGTTCGTCCAACGAACACTTAAGTTTAATAAAAATGAAAAAAAAAATTTATTTTTTATCGATATATTTGCTATAATGATACATTTTCATCACATATTTCATATCATAATAAAATTATGCTTAATACGTGTATTTTAGTCTGCTGTAGTAAACAATGAAGGAATAATTCTACCACGTGGTGAACGTGGTGAGGTACTCGTACGTGGTTACTCCGTGATGAAATATTACTGGGATAGTGAATCACAAACTAACGAAGAAATTACCGATGATAGATGGTATCATACTGGGTGTGTGACAAATTTCTCTCCCTTCCTTCTTCTCTCTCTTTTTCTCTTTCCCTCCTCAACCATAAATAACATTTTAGCATTTAGCAAATTTCATTTTCAGTGATATTGGCGTCATTCACGAAAATGGCTCGTTGAGCATTGTTGGCAGAAAGAAGGATATGATTGTACGTGGTGGTGAGAATATTTATCCGTTGGAAATCGAACAATACCTCTTTCGACATCCAAAAATTGAAGATGTTCAGGTTGTTGTTGCGATGGTTTAATAATTTTACTGACTAAATTTTGGTAAATTGAGAATTTCAATTTATTCATTACGTATGACAAATTCTAATCTCCCTCGTCATCAAAATTCCTTGTCAATCGGAATGTGAATCTGATTATATACATATATATATAAATCTGCAAAAAAAAAAACCAGAAATTGAATATGTATATTGAATATATGTAAAATCCGAAACTGAATATACCATATGTATAGCAAATCCTAATCGGAATTGTTTATAAATCTGAATTCATTTTCAACATAGAGCAGCAACAAGTGCAAGATTTCAATAAAATTTGTAATTTGAAAAATGATTGATTGATGGTAATATTCATTCGTATAACGGATGATACTGACAATGAAATAGTCGTTTTGTTTCCAGGTAGTTGGCGTACCGGACGAACGATACGGTGAAGTGGTATGTGCATGGATACGATTGCATGATTCCGCAAGTGATATTACGGAGGAGGATATTCGAAATTTCTGCAAAGGACGAGTGAGAAGAATTACACGTTGATTTTGAAGAAATTTTTTCAAAATTCGAATTTATCAGAAAAATACTTGATTTAAAAGGACGAGGAAAACAATTATTGCTTGAACTTGTCAAATTAATTCATTTCATTTATTTTCTTCAAAAATTTCAGATTGCACACTTCAAAATTCCACGATACATTTTGTTTAAAAAAGAAAACGAATTTCCGTTAACAGTAACGGGTAAAGTGAAGAAATACGAGATCAGAGAGTTGTCAAAAATTGAGCTTGGCTTAGAGCAAGTTTGTTCCTTTCTGTTTTATATTTTTCATTACAAGATTGACATGAAATTCATCCTGAAAAGTTAGCACAAAATTTATCCTGAAAAACCTTGCATTAAATTATTTTGTTTCTTTTTGGTGCAATAATCTATTTCACTTTCTTTCAAATTACTAAAATTGTTGCAAAAAGTGTTAACTTCATTCCCTCATACACTTTTCACGTACGTACGACCATTTTGCGAAATAATGCAGAATTCCAATTAGCTACTTAATTAACAACACGTAAAATGTGTTTACATTTGGTAAAGTAATGTTGAGAGTGAGTGCTTCAGTGCGTGCCTGTTATTAAATTAACAATTCATGAAGGGCTTACCTTCCTGTTGTTTTTTTTTTTCTTTTATTTTTAGATTTGCGCTTCGTAAATGTTAGTTGGAATTTTTTCCTTTTTTTTGTCATCTCAAATCTTTTTGTGTGTGTTTTTTTTGAAATTGAAGTTGGTTTTCGTTTCTTTCTTGAATTTCCAATACTAATTTTTCCTTCTTCTTTTTTTTTACAGATCAAACAACGTGTTGATCATTTCAATGGTGAATGGATTTTCAAAGTACAAGCAGAGAAACATACTGCAAAGCCAAGGAGTTGAAAAAATTATTGCTTGCAATAAGAGAAACCATTTGCTATACTAATTTACATGCATCAGTAAAACTGTTAACTGTAGTGGTAGTGGTAGTAGTAATAGTGGTGGCAGTAGTAGTAGTAGTAGTAGTAGTAGTGGTAGTAGTATTTCTACTTATTGTTCAGTTTTATTTTCCATGAAAAAAAAATAGCCTACAGAAAATGACTAAATAGATATGTGTATTAGAGCTTCTCATTCATTTATAACAATTACATTTTTTTTTTAAAAAAAAAGCAATAATAGTGTGTGAAATATTGAAATTTTAACTCAAAAAAATAAATTTCAGCGATAATTTTATGCAATAATCAATTGCACTAATTTCATTGAAATTTCAAAATTTTTATTTTTCCGTTTTTTTATATTCCTGTAAAAATTTTGCAAAATTATTAACAACCATCCATCATTCATTCTAATTTGAGCGTTTTTTTTTTTCATTAATGCGCAATTTTTTTAAATGTATTATTTGTGATCATTTAATGTGATTTACAGTGAATGGAGAGAAAAAAAATTTTTAGTTCAATTTTTCAACTTCTTTATTATTACCATTATCATTGCTTGTTTCTCAATAAAATTGTCGATCTTCTGAAAGGTAGCATAATTGTTCCCATTCAGTTTAAAATTCTAGCTTATTCCAATTTTTGCTTCTTCTATTATTGATTGCACTCTTTGTCTATTTAGTATGTAGACAACTGATTTTCTGTTTTTTTTAAGTGTCAGTTAATTTTTATCACCCTCGACGTAATTTGTTACTATTATTATTATTATTATTAATTGTTATCATGGTCATTTACAGTTGTATATTAATTACACTATAATTTCAATATTTCTCATTTGTAGTAGTTTTTGAGGAATAGTTAAGGTTATTAATTCAAAATGTTATCAAGCAAAAAAAAGCAGTAATTTTACTGCTAAATTGCTGTTAAGTCTTCTTCTACGATTGCAAGGAAGAATGCTAATTCGCGGAAAAGTAAGCATTATATCAGGAGAATTGCTCGTGTACGCGAGTGCTTTCATCCTGTTTCATTCCTTAATCACATATAATTTGAAAGATTTAAAAAAAAAAAAACTGAGGACTTAAATTTCGATAACACTGCTATGTTATCATCCTCATCATCACTGATACAATTGGTACCGACTGTTAGTGGAAAGCAATTAAATTGTACATGCTCCCAAGGAATTAAAATAGAATGCATGCAAATACTTTTACGTAAAAACTAAAGTTTTCTGGAGCGTTGTCAAAATGTTTTTCATCTTTAGCATATATAAATGGCATGAAGCAAGGTATGTTTTACGGAACGGGACTTGCATTTGTGTGCTTCTTACCGTTCCTACTTTTTGTTAAGTGTTATAAAAATGAACGATATACTGTTATTTATTCCAAATAGGTCACTTTTCAGAATTCGGCTCATGAAAATGATCATGTTCAGCACGAAATAGTTTCCGACATTTGTCCTTTTCCCCATCCTTGAAGTTTTCAAAAATTTATGCTCGACCTTATTCGATTTTAGCAAACCTCTTGCAAGACCGTAAATACGTGCATGAACAATTCAAAGGGCGTTATGTGAAAGAAAATGGAAAAATAGGTAGGAAAATCGCAGGATACTTAATTTGTAAATTTTCGAACACCATTTCGGTTCCCCATGATTTCTTAAATTCGAAGAAAGAAAAAAACAGAAAAGAAACGACCGGATTGATAAGAAATCTTTTTCTCCATTACAAAAAAAGACTGAATCACAATAAATAAAACAATTAATTTGGAGAGAACTTTCATTTTCCGCCCTGTTAACACGCAGCATAAAAATTCCACAAAACGAATTTTTTCTTGGGTTTAAAACATGCCAAATTCAAAGCGCATGATGTTTAGATGAAGAGCCATAACCAAGAAGATGGCTGATAAGTCAATAAAAACTAAAACTGAACATTTAATGTATAAAAAACAGCGAGGAAAAACTGAAAGAAGACGAGAGATGACAAGATAAAGGAATAAAGAAGAGCAAATCACATATTTTCAACAGAGATGCAGAGAATTTCAAACAATGATTCGTTTACACAAGCTATCAGAAAACTTTAAAACATGTAAATTGGTTTTCCTCTATCTTTTAACCCGGGATGCAATTTCTCGTGTTCACTGAAAATGGTCGCCGGAAAGAGATACACCGAGCAACTTATAAAAATACAGAAAAATAATACCTACATTTTGATTTCCGTATACTTTTCATTTCATTTATGTTCAGAATCTTTACGTTCAAACAACAAAAAAGAGTAACCATAAAGTGAGGCCAACAGTCAATGCTCACCAGTGCTCTTTACATATCCATTCCAAAAAAACTAAAAAATTCCGGAAAATAAAACATTTATCAGAGAATTTTGATTAATATGAAATATTCATTACCATAAGCATCAATGAAGGCGTAGGGCATCACTACTAATAACTTGTTACTACGTTATCATAGCCATATTAGGTGACAAGGGAGATATTACAGTACAGTACCGCATGGTACTGAAGTACCAGGCGTAAATTAAAAAATATATCACTGCTTAAATGATGATTGAAAACCGTATGTAATATGAAAGAATTTAGAAATTTGTGGACATTACACAAAATATTCACAATGATTAGTCACTGAAGAGGAGCCGTAGAAACTTACGATCACTGATTCTAAGGAGTTAATCGCTCATTTACTATACCCATGTACAGAGATGAATCCTCACAAACATTTTCAACGGACTCTTTTCAAGGACCTTTGCACTCATGGGTTCGAAAAAACAAACCGGCGTTTTTTCCAGAATTCAAATCCTTTAACTCACATCAATCCCATTCTATTACATTGCACTGGCGCTGACGGCTTAAAAAATTAAGTTCAAAAAACACTGCAGCCAGTGTGACCCAGACAATAAAAAGGCTGGAGCAATAACGTTCAGACGTTCAGATCAATTATTTTGCCAAATAACAGGAATTGCCAATAAATTTGAGGAAAATAAAAAATCTCGCAAATGTTTATTTTCATTACGTCAATCATCTGGCTGAAAGATAAAGACACTCACTAGAAGGAAGCGATGAATTTATGATAAGTACTCCATGCATTCATAATACAGAAATTCACATGTAATTTCTTATCAATGAACACCTTCTGCACAAAATGATTATAATTAACAGGAATATCAAAACCATAATTAAAATTACTTATTTTTCACTCCGACGACCTTCTATCACAAATTCAGCTCCAACGCTATTTTCGATGCAATATTCTTGAAGCCAATCGACGTCCCCGATATTCGTTTGAATCGAACACCATTTAAACTCAGCCTTGGCAATTTGCAAACCTTAAAAGAAGTAAAACAGTTATTGCCTTTCTACGTTTGTAAAAACGCAACAGCGCCCATTAACATTTCAAACATCTACTTCTCTACATGCAAATATTCAAAGCCTTCTTTCCGTTCTCAATATGAGGAAAAAAACACGGCTTACTTCCATTTCCCACTGTACCAGCGAGTCGGTATTGGGATCACCATGTACGCATAATAATAAATATCTTTCACGCTGTTCATAATCACAGTTATTTTGGTCCAGAACTTTCCGAATTTCCCTAAAATAATTGAACGACTTACGGGACTAGTCCATTCACCATGCTTGTATATTTTGTACGAATTTATTAGAGATAAGTACCACATCGTTGTTATGATGATATTAAACCATTCATATCGACATGGTACTTGTCAGCGTCAGAATATTTAACTAAAAATTATGAAGGCCTAAAACAATAATGAAGCAAGAAGAAAGCGTAATTTCGTATCACACTGGCTCAAACGTAGATTAAGACTTACTTCATCATTTCTTCGGGTGCTAATGAGCTGGTGGTTTTCATACTCCATGTAAACCGTAGTGATCGCGGTTTCACTTCATCATTTGACATATCGCAGCCACCGCCTAATGCTGCATTTGGTGATACAGAAAACTGTCCATGATGCTGCTGACTAGTGTTCAATCTTTTAAATCCAGCAATGCCTGTAGTCGGTCCAATGGTCCCACTTCTACCACTGTGTTTAATCGTTTCACCGGTGTTACTTGGTGTTGGTGGCGATGCAGTGGTGAGTGCGGACCCTTCAGCAATTCCCACAATTGGTGTCCTGCGCGATGATTGATATATAGATGAAGCACATGTTGATGACCCGCTACCAACAGTACCAGTTGTATAGTACGTTGATGGTAGCTGGACACTGCATGCATCACCCGATCTCGAGCTATGATGATGGTTTCCTCCAACAACGGTACCACTGTTTGACGATGCCATCGATGGGCTAAACGATTGGTTGGAATCAATGGACGATCGCACGGTATCACTCAAACTGCTTGGTAGAAGCATGGATCAGAGTCAGTGGGAGGGGGAGGGGGTAGGGACACTGCGGAAGCATCTATTGAGCAATCTGTTGTTTGCGACTACTTTACAGATCAAAGATGTAAGGAATATTGACAGATGACAGGGGTTACGGTTACCAGCAGCAGCAGTGTAAACTAAACCAATAGAAGGCTTGATATGAAGTAAACCATACTGAGACGCAACTAATGTTAAAGGCAGTACTTGGTTATATCTCTAGTACATCACAGCGGAATTGCTACCAACATACACCAAAGGCCTCATAATAAAAGCCTGATATTTAAGACTTGCACATTATTAACTCCACTACTACCATTGTTGTCCCGCCTGACCATTTACTGCCGGTCGCTGGATTGCCTGCTTCATAGCTATTGACAAGAGCAAAGATACAGCATGCTGATTTATTACGACCAGATGCGACCGAAATAATACGATGACCGGAAAAGCAACGATATGTCACAGTGACGCAGGGATATTAAATAAGCTGTTTTCCGGGGTAGATGCTCATGTACAGCGACCAGATGATGAAGTATACGGCTGATGAGGATAATTTTGATTGCGATGATGAGATAACGCAATACTACTCATGATTTTTGCCGAGCACTACAATAGTACGAAAAAAAACTCACCCCCAAAAATTGGATAAAACACCTCCAAAACCGTTAAATAGCTAACCAACCACTTACAAAAGCATTTTGAACAAGTTAGGTAACCTATCTAGAATGAGAATTTTTTGCTTGTACCACAAATAAAGGTACATAAAACAGGAAAGTGCGCGTTTAAAATTTTTTCTATTAAATGAAAAAGAATTCAACGCTTCATTTTGAAAAAAAAGTGTTAAAAAATAATGATTTGGAGATGCTCGTCAATAATGGGCCTAAAAACACATCGTGAAATAAGTAAAACAAAGCATCCTAAGATGACAAGGGTAGAATTTCCGATTTTGAATTGTTCATTTCATAGAATATTAATTAGTCTAATCGGAGGATCTCCAACGTGAAATAGTAAGATAATCTTTTTACATAATCAAGCATTCCGATAAATGGAGTAACCTTCTCAGAGAACAAGCACGATGTGTAGAAATCAGCAAAAGATAAGCAAAACGATAATTAGAGTGACCTCCTTTCAGATGTCATTGTCCAGAAAATTATTTTTTCAAATTTGCTAATATTCACCGGACAGAACACTTTTGAATAGTCAAAACGAAATTCATTGTCAAATTTTTGTGACCCTAACGACGTGAGGAAAATGATAACTCTATACCGATGTAGTACGCTCTCCCATAAAAGATGTACAGCAAGATCGCGAAGTCTGCTACTGAGAAACTAAAGCAAAAAATACGATAGAAGACTACAAGCAGATCTATCCAAAGTGCCTAACATAAACTGATTCCTCCGAAAATGCAAAACCCAGCAGGAAACCATTGCTTTTCCGGAAGAAAGCACTTCTCAATTATAACTAGGTGACTTGCAGCTAGAGTGACCACACGTGAACATGAAAAAACTTGTGCATCAGTGAGAAATAGAATATTCGGTGATTGTGCGTAAACGATGAAGAGAAGGTAACCATCACCATAACCCGCACATATATAAATGAATCGATAAATAATGAAAAACGGTTTTTATGTAATTTTCCGACAAGTTGATATATAACTTTTTAGTTTTACGGGAACATGGCTACTGCTACAGCATAAAACTTTAATCAAACATTTTGGCTATGCTAAAGAATTTGAAATAGTACTATCCTACAGCAACAATTCTCCCTTGTAAGCTAGCTACAGCTGGATTCTTCGCAGCAAGATTTTTCATAAAAATGAAAAATCGTTTTAAGTGTACTAAAAATAAAATGACTAGCACGATGTTCAAACACCCTTCCAAAATACAAAACTGAGTATGCTTTCCGCTCTTTGTACCCCAAACACGCATTGCAGTTATGTTAAACTAAGCCATCTGTGCACTTGCACATTATGAGAATTTCGGGTGTTTAAATTTGACCTTAGATATGTCAAACACTTCCTTAGATATGTCAAAATTCGCCTTATAAAAAACTTCAGTTAGTAAAAGCATAACAGTATAGATTTATAAGCAAGACAAACATTCTGCTGCATATGTGAATAGGTGAAAGCTTCTATTTCATACACGTTATAAAACTAAATAAAGTACGCAAATAAAAGCTCGGATTAACCTCCAAATAAAGTGGTGAAATCCCTGATGGGTTTATGCAGACATCGCTTATATTTTAACCAAAACTTAAATCAGCAACCATAAGAAACCACTAACCGACGAGTAAGCTTGGACAGTTTTGAGAGGAAAGATCCACGTGGACCTCCATTTCCTGATGTGTTACCAGCACCATGCACTACTTCTGATTCAACGTCATCATCCATAGTTCCCTACAATTAGGACAGCAACTATGTGGAGACTAAGCGAGCACTAAAAAAACTTGCGAAAAACTAAAAATACTTTTGTTTAGACGCATTAAATCATGCTTAAAAGTAAAACGACAACGTTCCTAAGCAATCGTATAGTAATTCAAATTTACATAAATTACTTTCGTTAAACATTTAGACCAATGACGCTCACACAGATGATTGTACGATGAACATGGTTTTTCAACCAAATTTGCTATTTAGCCTATACGAAAAACATTTCTCCCATTTAAACTTATCAGGATCTGGCTCAGAAATAACTGCTACACTTCTATTTAGTGCTATATAAAATTCATTGCTCGATGAAAATGAACCTTGTTGTGCTCTGTTTTTCCATGAAAAGTTTGCCTGTTACGAGTATGTCTAGGAAAAGCAGCATTCTGTATTCCTGTACCGTGAGTGTATGTGCTTAATCCTGCGGCAGACGGTACAGCTTGCGCATCTGATAAAGGCTGAAACACAACAATTTAAGTGTTAAAATACTAGAGAAACGCAATCGAAGCGTACGCTTCGATCATTGTCTTCAAAATTTAAAATCACGCAGTGATTGAATCCTAACAATAATATTCAGCACTACGAAATTTTTTCAATTAAAAAAATTCATCCATGCCGGATATACTTGGTGTGCCTTCCACAAATCCCAGCCGTCATAACATGTATTTTCAGAAATCAGTATTCAGTGAACTTCGGCTCAAAAGAAAAACATACTGCTGTTCCAGAAGCAGGGTTCAGAGTGGTACCAGTTGCGGATTTGGTCAACTTCGGGCTATTATTTTGTGAATGTGGCAACAGTGAAGATGGTGATGTTTCGTTAATAGCTAAATTTTTTACGACTGTCTGTGCAGATGCAGCTATTATTCTTTGATGAAGCCTGAAACGGCAAAATGTTACAATCTTCCACTTGCAAGCAATAATTCTACAAAAAGAAATTAACTATGGAGAAAAATCGTCACCTTAAAATAAAATCGTGTATTTCTTTTTCTAATAAAGCTTAGTAAATAAAAATTTCAGGAGAAAAAATCAAAACTGCCTGAAATCAAAATTATCATATCCTACGTAAACTAATAAATTAATACTGACACAACGTTTCCGAACAATGTTTCCGCAATTCAGAATCATAAAAATTATTTTCGTTGGTCATTCAGCATAATGAATTAAAATTTTTTTGCATATTCTAAACACATCCATGAGATTCTGACTGCAATCAAACTACGCATTAAATCGTCTGTTAATCCCAAAAACCGTTATTGGAGTGGAAAATATACGACAAACGAAAAAACCATATTTATAATAGGAAATATTAAATGTTACATATTACGGTTACAAATATAGCGAAAGGGAGAAGAATATCAATGCATGCTTATGTCAAATCCATTGGATATCTTATCAAAATATATTTGCAGCTGTTCCAAGAACTACGGAAAGCTACTGTTATGTAAAGATCCTGAACTGAGTCTCACTGACAAAGCACGGAGATTGATTCTTCATTCTGAAGACTAATTCCAGCTTTGCACACTTGTAAAATGATTTTGAAAGCGCATTTGTTTCAGTAGGTACCCGATGAGTGTCAAGGCTGCGTTTGGCAATATGGAAAAAATCACAACACAAAAAAGATAACAATCTTAGCAAACACAATTATTTCAACAGGAATAATATGCATTATGCCAAAGTCAGACACTTTTACACCATTCATAAACACATAGTAGAATCTGAACATATGATTCGAGTGTTCCAGAATCACAGTCCGAATAATTTAGATTTGGAACGCTTCACTAAAATACACCAAAAACATCCTGTAATTCTCCCAACAAAATTTTTAACAAATCATTCACGTACTTTTCCTCTTTTTTTTCCTGTTCCACTGTTGGACTGGCTACTAATGTAGGTGATTGCTGTCGCGATTTCGCGGTAGCATCGCTATCATCGGCATCACTACCACCATAACGACCAATGTCGCCTTTATCGTTAACCGCACATGATGTAACTGTTTGTTCAGCGTTAACGCTATCACCATTGCTTGTGAACAGTTCACCATTTTCATTGTCATCTTCTTTAATCGAAGGTTCATTTGGTGTCGCCGAAATAGAACCGCTTTTCTAGAAGCAAAAGCAAAACCTTATCAAATTTATGAATTTTCGGACAAAAAACAAAAGATATAAAGAAGCTTTAGTAATCAAAATACCTGCAGCGATGTGACCTTCTGCTGCGCAGAATTTGAAGAAAACGGTGAACTAGGAGTACCGCGGGCAGATGAAGATCCACTAATATTCTTGGGTAAACCTTTCGTACTGAAAGACATCAAGTTAGATCAAACAACATAAATCACGCACACACATTACGTCAATAGTTCCTTGCACTTAATCCCAATAATTTAACAACTTCTTTGCTGTCCCAAAACCACTACTAAATTTCTGCCAAAATATCCACGATCAAGTAATACGGGTAATGGAAAACTTATTCGTTAACGCTAGTAACTCACTCAACTGTCGGATACACAAATCGTGGCCCCGTTGGCAAAATTCCTCTAGTTCCTAAATTGGTTAGTGGTGTTCGTGTTGGAGCAGAAGTTTTCCTGAATCCAGAAATCGGAGCAGCACCAGTTTGTATGCCACTTCGCACAGCTTGCATTACATTTGACGCGTAATTGGGCACTGTAATTGTGGGATGAAAATAACCGGTTCTAATCAAAATATAACCATGGAATGGAAATACCTTTACGAAAACAAAGCTTCAGCAATACAAAATGACATACTCATATGACCCGGTTGCATGCTAAGTGCTTGTCGTCCACCTGGTGGACCAGCGACATGTCGCATTGTAACAGGTGCTACTACACCAGGTATGACTCGTTGTGTCCCAGGTGATGTTGCAACATGAATTTCCGAAGGTAAAACAGTTGTTGGAAGCTGAGCAGCTGGTGCAATTGTTTGTTCCTGTGAACCACGTCGTGTTTTTATTGAAGGTACCTGAGCTGATGTTGAACGAAGCGGAAATGCTTGGGCCTAGAAATTCTCACATTCAGTGTTTTAAACTAGATACAAAGATTGATTTCAGTACTTCTCTGCAATAAATCTTCAAATTTTTATAATTAAATTTTTTCGACATCTCCAGTTCATTTTTTATGAATGTTACAAAAAAATTTTTTAATAAAAACATTACCAAAGCAATACAAGTAGCAGCAGGAGATCGAGCATGCGGACTTTGACCTTGCGTTATTCCATGCGCAATACTCTGTGCCGATGCAGGATTCAGTTGGGAGTTTAGAATAGCTTCTCCATCAAGCTGAAAAGTTATAGAGAATGAAATGACGCTTCAATGAACAACTTCCAACGATCAATAACATTTTAATCTCCGTACCACGCTACCAATACTTGATTAAGCCCAGACCAACTGCATTGATCTTAACTTGTTTGATAACAACTAATTATGGAACTGCACAATAAGTCCCATAAAAAGTGTCCACAACTGTGTCGTCAAAAATTTAGGAACTCTACCTCTCGTTTTTTCTCCCCCAGCAAAATGTAAGTGGCATGAAGATCATCGAAACTGCCTTTGTCAAGGGATAACACCACCGCATTACGACTATAACCCATTTGCTGGATAATCGCTATTCGATTTTCATCTTTAACATCCTTCGCTGGTTCAAGATATGGTTTCAGTTCATCATCTTCATAACCTATATTCATCCACCTGAAATACGAAAAAAATATTTAGCCATAAATCGAATTCTTTTTCTTATCAGTAACTTCCTCAAAACACAAATCTGTCAAAAGAAATCTCAACAACATTACTTCACAAAATGTCACAAACTAATTAATAAATTTCATGCAAACATCGAAAAATAGAAAATGAATTCATACCCACCTATCCTTCATGATAGCTCCCAATGTTCCTCTACGCGCTGGATTTAGTACAAGGAACTTCTTCAGAAGATTTTCACAGTCAGTTGACATATAAAATGGTATTCGATATTTTCCTCTGAGAACTCTTTCTCTTAATTCCTGAAAAATTTGATAATAAAAACGTAACATTTGTTCTAACTGCTATTTGACACACTCATTCGTCACAAATAGAAACTGCGCGAGAAAGGAAATATCGAGGATAGAGAACCTTTAAATTTTGTCCATCAAAAGGCAGGCTGCCCGAGACAAGAGTGTATAAAATAACTCCTAAACTCCAAACATCGACTTCTGGCCCATCATATTTCTTTCCTTGGAATAATTCCGGAGCTGCGTAAGGCGGGCTACCACAAAATGTGTCCAATTTGTTACCTGAAAAAAGAGTAGGACTTAAGGTTACAGATAGCGCCAAATATTTTCCCACCTATAAGCAAACGACAGCACTCAAACCTATAAGCAAACGACAGCACTCAAAGTGTAGAAATTGCTACTGATTATTACAATCAAGAAAAGAATATCATTGGAATACCAAAATGTTGCAGAAAAAAGCGAAGGGTATAAGAGATAAGAAGTGAATGAGAAAATGAAATTTCAAAAAATTACCTATTAAAAATTGATTACTGAATCCGAAATCAGCTATTTTGATATTCATATCAGAATCGAGCAGCAAATTTTCCGCCTAAAGCACTTTCCTCTACGGTTATGAAAAATTAAAAGATTTACTGAAATAATGTACTTCAATTTTACAAAGTAATTAATTAGAGCGACTTACAAACCTTCATCTCATGTATTCGTTTCAATAGCGCCCGTCTTGACAGCAGTCAAAAGATGAGATACATCAAGATATTGCATAATGTGTAATTCTAACCGCCCCACATTCAAGTTTTTGAAATGTACTATCATAACAGAATGATCTCTCCTTTGCTGCTAACGTGATGACAACCTAACAGAATAAATTACCTTCAAATCCCTATGTATTATATTTTTTTGATGAAGATATTGCACAGCTGACACAATTTGTCGAAATTTAGCCCTTGCTTCCTTCTCCTTCATTCTCCCATGCGCTACCAAATAATCGAATACCTAAAAACACTATAAAAAGTAATACGAACAGAAACTCAAAGTTGGAGAAAATGAAGGTTGCATCAAATACATGAAAAAGGAACGCCCACGCTTAATACGATAAAAACGAAGAACTTCACCTCTCCACCACTCGCATATTCCATAACTAGGTATAAGGTCTTTTCAGTTTCCATCACTTGGTAAAGTTTCACTGAAACATAGTACTGTAAAAAACTGAGATAAAAACATTTTCTTCTATCCAGGACCTCACACATGTGTCTAAAAAAGTATCAGCGCTTACACCTACAGTTTATACCAGTTACTTAAGAGTTCAAATTTTTGGTACTACCAAATTTCAGTTTACAAATATAGAAAAACAGATTCAGTTAATTTAAGGAAAGTATTGCATCCGCCATACCAATGTTTGGATGATCCAACTGTTTCATTATTTTTACTTCTCGGAACAACTGAAAAAACAAATAAATTAATCTCCAGGCGCAGAAATATTTTGTTAGTTAAATCGATCGCCATTACGCTGAAGTAATTCAAAAAAAGAATTGAACCATGTTCTTTCTTTTTTAGACAACGAAGGAAAAATGTAGAGCCAAACCTTATGCAAACTGCCCGGATTGAGAGCGGTTTTGTCGATTATCTTAATCGCAACCTCAATACCCGTAGGAATGTGCTTGGCTAGCTTAACCTACAAAATGAAATAGGTGAAAACTTTTGATCAATCTATTTTCTACCTTGATGCACATGTACCATTGAAAGTGAAAGACTATATATAAAAAAAAAAAAAAAATATAAACTGACCTTTCAATTGCACTTCTTCAAAAGATTAGTTACAACAAATTTTAGCAATAAACTTTCGAAATTTTTGTCTAATAGTAGTTTCAGTTCTGTCATTGGAACAATACGGAATTGAGATACTCAAACAGTCCAGCATAATTTCTAAGCAAGGGCACGCAAAATCTATCTTCAATTTCCCAAGAACTGTATATTACCCATTCGATACGTTGAATTGCAAAAATCAAAATAACAGACTTTGGCAAAATTTCCTTTCCCAATTGTTTTGAGCAACTTATATTTCCCAATATGGGGGTCATCAGTGGTTCGCGACCTGCTTTGTACACGAGCTGCACTCAAATTCGAAGAACGATGAGCTCCATGAAAACCACCGCCAGTACCATGATGAGAGCTTGAACTGAACATTTATTATAGTCGTTATAGAGGATTACTAACATAATAATCCTATAGAACTGATTACTAAACTTGATGAGTACATTTCATTTTCACAACATTGTATCAAGCATTATTGCTGCTGTACTTGAAATTTCTATTCTCTTATTACGGAATTGATGTTTTGATCAAAATTTCTTTTCCAAACAATAATAATTTCGATTATAATAATAAACAATAATAATAATACAGTACAACCATAAATAAACCAAGATTTTAAAAGTAGCTGTTTATGACTGATGGGCAAAAATGTTTCGAACGAATCACGATGAGCTTAGAAAAACGTGGAATAAGAGTAACACCTTGGATGAGCTCCATGATGAGAAGATATTTGGGTACCAGTATGCGAACCATTGCCTCCAGTAGTGGTATGATGATGGGAACTGGAGGATGACGGTGTAGTCATTGGTGCATGTTGTACCGTGGTCGTCATCCGGTTATGCGTTTCTGACGGTAAATGACAGAAAGCAGTGGTCGGCACTTTGGTTGATGAACAAGATGCTTTCTGCAAAAAAGGTTTTGGTTGGTTCTTTTTATAAAACCCTGCAAAACAATAATTTGGAAAATTAGTGTTTTGAGAGCCTATGTCCCGCCACTTTATAAAATAAAGTTTATTGTTAGTTATTTCATTTAATTTCAACATTATTCTGTCACATGTGGAAAAACGAACATAGTAAAAACGAAAAACACACATACATTTATTACGATATTACATAATTCGAAATAGGAGGATAATTTAAAAATTGTGCATTCCTAGGTCAATCAATAACATCTTCAAACACTCTGAGACAAGAATCTCTTTAATAAACGTTCACACATTCTTCTTCCAACTTCTATATTAAAACAAAGCAGTAGGCAATTTGTTACTCCCAAACTACGAACTCAATCTCATATGCATATTATTTGGATGAGAGGCTACTGAAAAAAAACCAGAGTAGCAAATTCGGTAATATAAATAAAAAGCAATCATTTCACCAAGAAAATAAGTCACACTAGAGAAACATAAAAATAGATGAATGATACTAATGCTCACCCACTCCTCCCTCTCTCTCTCTCTCTACCTCTCAAATCTCCTGTTATCACTCAACACTCTCTTCAAGCACAAGGCCGTAATATCCCCGTGCATTTCTAAAATCTAGAGAAGCAAAAAAAAGTCCAAACACAATCAATTAGTCAAATCCACTTTCGGCGAAAACGAAGAACTGGGATAACGTGGTATCCTGTGCAATGTGATAACACCTATTTTCTAGTGGCTGCACCTTATTTTTTTTTGTTAGATTAATTCCCTTCCCAACAATGCAACCCTTGCTGTAAGAGGAAGAAAGCGTTTCCTCTCAAATGCAAAGACCTACATTGTATAGCAGTGGACAGTACTACACGCAATACCTGAATCTTTTGATCTTAAACTCCAAAAAATCAGAATGCATACATTTTGCCTGTTGATAGTAGACAGTGTTGAAGCAGTATCGTGTGTTTCAACCTTTCGGAATCATTTCCGCACAGGATACCACGTTATATTATTGTCTTTCCAGATTATATTCCTATTTACTGCTTCAGTGCTAGAGCACGAATTCACATACTCTTGAAATAAACCGACAAAATATTGACAATAATTCTATTTCTCTGGAGGCAGAATCCATTAGACAGAGGAGTCGTGAACTATATTAGGTCCTATGCACTCTTTGAAGAACAGAATCATAAAACAATACAACAGCGAGTTTTCAAAAACTGTATCGCAAAAACATTACTATTATTCGACAAGTAATAAGGTATCCAAAAATCTTAATATTCCGCCATCAAATAATAGTGTAACAGTGCAGGTATCAGCTACCAATAAATTTAAATATAAAAACTTTCACAAATTAATTTCTCATACTAAACTCCGTTGCTAACGCATACCTGCTTCCACGTATACTGTAATAATACTAAATAGTTATAAATTAATCACCTGTCACTTAAACGGACGATTTTGGGTATTCACTAACAAATTATTTTCATAATCCTTCACGCAACGGAACGTTTAACATATGCGTAACAATTTTTGGTAACTAATAACAACTTTGTACTAAATTTCATCCATGTTATCTGATAAGATAGAGAATAGCGCAAATATGATTGTGTTAATAAATCGAGAAGTTGATGTAATCAAGATATAGCCGTAGTTCAACTGAAAATTAGTGCAAACTATCAGATCACTTATCAGATCACATAGAAACGACATTTGATAAAATGAAAGACTTATCATCTAACATCACCTCAAATCATTTCAAGGCGCTGCCGATTAGCACACGACGTACACACAGAGTGGGGCAGAAAGTAGTTGAGTAGCAGTATTTAACAAATGTCAATCTTTGCAACTAACTTAATCCCAAACGATCGACGATAATAACTGAGTGAAAAGTACTACCGGAAATACTGTGGAAACAGTGTGTAGTCTAGCCACATTACATTTTTTGCATTACTGATCCAAAATCTTCTTAATACATCAACACAACTACAATTCTATATGAAGAAAAGAAGAATGAAACATTTACTTCTCAAATTTTTTTTCTCATCAATTGATTAATACTGATTCCGTCAGTGTCAATATCATTATTTCAAGGTTTTCAAGGTAGCACATGCAAAAGTTCATTAAATCAAAACAAAACCATCATTCAATAAAGTTCAATTATTCAAAAATAACATGTAAGGTGGTATTATGAGACGTTAGTAGTTGCGTTAAATTGTGCAACCACCGATGGATTAATAAAATTTGTCTGAAAAATATTAATTCATCTGTGGTGCGCCGATGCTCTACATTTAACCTCAACGATACTTTTCCTTTAATTACCACAAATTTAAATACCTAACTGAAATGATAGCACAACAGAATAAATTTGGTCGCTAACAAAATTGAATCACTGCCTGATAGAATAGAGTCACTGACCTCATTATAATTGAATGACTTCCGTATTTGTGTGTCTGAGCCTCTATAAATGTGTGTGTGCCTGTACCTCTATAGGTGTAAGCGTGTGTGCCGTGTGTTATACAGTGTGTACGTGTGCCCGCCTATGCACGTACATGCCACATATGTGTTTTGTACGCACATATATATGTGTACATTATATATATATATATATATATATATATATGCATATATACAGTACTTAACATATACGTTTACATAGATGGAAATAGTAATTTTCACGTAACTCATACATCCTATCACTATCTCTGAAATTATTAGCATGAAAGGATCATAAACCTGAATAGAATGTCAATACAACAATGTTGAGATCAATAATTGATAGTACCCTTCTCACTAGCACCGTGGAAATATTAATAATGCCGTACAGTGCTTGATAAATTATTAACTGTTCGTTCGATCTTTGACTTTTTTTCTTTTTGGAAGCATGCAAATATTAGAAAAGATTAGAAAATATGGGAGAAGTGAGAAGCAGTGGAAAAAAAAACCGATGGTGCACATCTTTTACATCGTTTCCACTTTAATATCTGCTAACATCTTATAACAATCAGTTTGAGCTAGACATATTGTTAAAATGCCTACTGCGTTTACCATATCCTTAACGAGATATTTCCTTAATTCACATCCTCACTGTCTTTTCCTTTAATAATTCTAAGTGTTGCAATAAATTTCAAAATTTTAGATCAAAAATTAAAGATTATCCTAGAGCACTTCTTAAGTTTATGACAAATCCATTTTTTTGTTCTTCTTTACAAAAATCGCAAAATAAAAAAAAAACACACACACAATGGCTTATTTAACGCTCCAAAGGCATATAATAACATTTGTTTACCATAATTTATAAGTTTAATTTTTCATGCATTATTTAATTTATCTTTTTATTCTTTATTACGCTCTAAATTCATTATATCACACCACTACTGAGGCATTTAAACTTCTAAAGTAATGTGATAATCAAAATACCTTTCGAAATTCTTATCCTTCCCATGCAAAATACTTATTATTCGACTGTAATAAGGAATGAGCATAATTCGTTATCCTTAAAAGGAAAAAAAAACATCCAAAATGCCAATTATTCAAATAATTCAACACAAATAATAGGGTATCCTCTTGCTCACCCCTTCCCCCTCCTCCCGCTCCCCATATTATTACCTCTTCCACATAAACATTGGAAAAAATTTAGGGCCAAAATTTAAAAGTTTTCCATTCATACTAAAAATTATTTCAAAATCATAACATTTCTTTCAGAAGAAAAAAAAAGCAGAGAGGTAGGGAAAGAAGGAACCGAAGTATGTTTAAGAACAATGTAATTAAATCTTTTCAACAAGACTAACAACACTCATCTCATCATTGATAAAATCTAAGAGGAAATTTAAAATCTCTTAAAGGACAGTCTTGATTGCTTCCACATTTGCAACTTCCGTAGAATCAATTTTTTGATTGCATTCTTTCATTTTCTTCCTGTACAATTATTACGTTACATTTTTCAGTGCTTTTTAAAATTTTTGAATACTTGAGCGACATCTGCACTTCTCATGTTAATTAAATCACCTATTGACAGTGATTTGGCACACCTATACCTAACCAGATCAAACTTTATCATTAATCCAAAATCTTTTAAAAACAAAATGTCCAGAAAAAAAATCTCAACCTAATTCATAATAGCCGTTTCCTGCTAATGACTTTAATATAATATAAATCCTCGTGAGCTTAGACCGACACTATCATTTGCTTCTCATCAACAATTTACGATCAAATACGATCATATCCAATAGATGATGGTAATTAGTGAGTAATTTCGTTGCTTAATTTACTTCTCTTTCTCGGAATGTTACGAAATGTTTTAACAATTAAACAACTTCAAAACATCCTCTCTCAACTACAGCTGTTATTTAGCTTAATCCTTCTTCAAATACATAATAAAATGCTATGTGGATGTTATGTCATAATTGTGATGTTAATTTTCTTAATTATTAATATAACAAGTAAACAAAAACCTGTGTTTGACTTTCTATCGGGAGCCTAAAATCCGAAAACCTAAAATATGTTTGACATATATTATAGCTATCTCAATAAGATTTCATCATCCAATAAAGGAATCGGTCGCTAACTACAGAGCTTTTCTTTTGTAGTCAATCCCAATAATCATCACATATGAAGATAACCGATTCACAAGCTTCATTTGGTGCTAATATAACCCCACTCATGCACATGAACTTTGATCTGTCCTCTACCCCCCCCCTCTCTCTCTTCGCATCCTTCCAAGATATCGCTTTTTTAACCCTTAATTTCGTCGCTGAATGGTTAATTCTTCCTTCCGTTTATTTCATTAACTCATAGATGAAGTCTAAATTACTCCGCACTATTAATTAAGTCCTTCCAACATCTAACAATCACATCACTAATTCCGATTTTTTTGACAAATTCCAGCAATCATCTCACTTCACTTCTAATTCACCTCTCCATTTACTTCCCTCTCAACCTCCCATTTAAACGCTATTAGTTTATTTCATTATTTGGCCCTGTTGTACTAAAACGAATTTTGCTTATTCCTTTGCTGGTGCTATTATCTCATACAAGGCAGTATTCTACTAATATCGCTTTGCATTCTAAACTAATTCCGATATTATCCAACAATCCAACAAGTTCTGTTAGCAGCATCGCTTCTTCGATAAATCAATTATCAACAACAACAACTTCCAACAACATGGAAGTTTGTGTTAGCGAAGGTTGCTGTTGATAATTACATTGAAACTTTTAATTCGCTAGCCTGGAATTCATAAATCGTAGTATTATTTTTTTGGTGACATGAACCGAGCGTCTCCTAAATTTGCAACAATTTCTCGAGTATCTGAAATTTCGATGGAGTAGCATCTACATCAAGCTTCAGCTCTGTCCTCAAAATATCAGACACATTAAATGAAAGATTAACAAACTAACGAATTTGTTATAAAAATAAAACATTTAATTGCGCATAAACCATGCAATAGCAGGAATAAAAATTATGAATCGAAATAAAGCTTAAGGTTACCATTTTTTTATTTGTCAAATGAAAATTCATATAAGAAGTGAATCAGTGCAATGAAAACTTTTTCTAAATCTCGTTGCCTATGAAGAGAGAAAAGACTTAGCCAGACAATTCTTCCCTCAAGAAAGGCAAAAAAAAAATCAGTTAAATCGCAAATCTTGCACATTTGGCCCAAACACACTGCTTCATTTTGGTGAATTTTTTTTGCAATGATCTGTCAGAACCAGTACTAAATTCACATTTGATTTCAAAAAAACTGAAAAAAAATTGTGGAAGTAAAAAATGATGACAAGGGCACAAGGGTTCGGACCTTCAGGGAACAGCACAAATTACAATCACAAGAGGTTACCATTGCCCTCCCTTTTACCTTTGATATTCCTATAAACAACGGGTGATCAATGATTTGTTCATTCTATTTCTGGTAATGCTCAGCAAGTAATTCATAAGAAAAAAACTTTCCTAATCCTTTTTCTTTTAAAACAAAAAAGGTAGCTACAAGCAAATTTCGTATCATGCAGAAAAAGGAATAGCATAAATGAGACGAAGATTGTTGCATTTCGCGCTATGCCTCATAACATAACATACGTAACATCAAAACAGATAAACATAAACAAGGGGACTTTTGAAATGTTTCTTCAAAGATTTAGGCCCAACATTGAAATTAACCAAAATAAAAATGACAAACAAATACTTTTAGAGAAATTCAGCTAATTCTTCCCATCAGGAATAATGGTAATGATGTGGCATCAATTTGGCAGCTAAAGACAAATGTTGCTTAGCGAATAAAACAAAGAACACATAAAAAAAAACAATGCAAAATAAGCAATTAAATGATTGTCCCAACCAACTAAACGACAATAACAAGAAGTAATAATAATAAATAATAAATAAATAAAAATAGACGATAATAAATAATGATAACAATGAAATGGAACACACACACACACACACCACATCGCCGCTTAATTTATTTGTTATTAAATATTGGAAGTTTATGTGAACCTTCTTCATTTCATGCAAGCCCATTAATGCCCAAATTCAACTAACTAAGCTTTTGTATGATATATAAACGTAATAGAATATGATACATCTATCATCAAATCTTTCAAATTGTCATTTCTAAATGATACGTATTGAATTGATAATGAGAATTGAAGGACAATGAAGAGAACAATGGAGTTATTATCGCTGAAGATACGGTAGAAAGGCTTAATTCGTTCACCTTTTCAAAAATCATCCAAGCATCGAAGCAAACATCTCAATTTTGGTAAGCAATTCTCTAGCTAGCAAAATCTAAATTAGATGAAGTTAATAAAACATTCATTCTAAATAAATTTCAACTCGGAAAACCTCCTCCCCACCTCCTCCGTTCCCCCTAAAAAAAAACAAATTTCGATAGCATAGAATAAAATTTGATAATAATTTGAAAATGAAACAAACAAACCAATATAATTAACTATTCCAAAATTTCACATCAAATTCGACGAAGTAAAGCAAATACAAATCTCAACACTACAGTTACACCGTTAGCTAAAACGGAAATTGTGCTAAGAAGATGCAGTTATCTGATAAAAGCGCATGTGTGACTGTTTCCGGTTAAATGTAACAGTTACAATAAGATGCGATTGAATAAACTAGCATAAGGTAGAAGTGAATTGAATGCTGCTATATGGCACATAGCACGTGTATCGTGAAAGTGGAAATGAATGAAAAAATGTGAATCGGTAAAATATCAAAATGGTCTACGTGCATATTACAACATAACATCATCAACCATAATCTAATTATGTCAACAACAACAACAATAACATCATCATCATCATCATCTTCATAATCTAATTAGCTTACATTATGATTGAAATGCACCATATCATTGCTTTTCTTTTCTTTCCATTACTAATACTTCCGAGAGAACTATATGAATTAAACATTTTAACATTTTGCAAAAAGAAGGTAAAGACGAAATGAGCGCTTGTGAAAAGCCTTGTGAAAAGGCTGCTATGTACAGCATGTGTCTAAATTTGGAATATTTAACTTTCCATTATGGAAAATTATCATCTGAATATATATCTATCTCTAAATGACAGTTTAATTGTCTATTTCAATTATTCATCAATTTATGACTGATGAAAATCACTGACGAGTGAGTGATTTTTTGCATCGTTAACTTATCCAACTGTGTACTTCTAGTGGTGACCTTTACGCATTCATAGGCTGCTCCTGCTCCCCATATTTCCACTCCTTTCACCATTTTCAAAATGCTTAACACAGTCAATTGCAGTTCGATGAACAAAATCGACACTTTTAATTCACCCGATAATCACAAATAATTCACAGCGAAAAATGTTACTACAAACAACAATTGCCAATAACACTCAATGAAAAGCATCAAGATTTTCCTTGCTGTTGTCTTAAGATTATTTTAACTTTTCGGAAATACTCGTCTAAAAGACAAATTTCTAAATCGTAAAACTTTTCGCGCTTTCATAAATTCTTAAAAGCGGAAAACTTTAATCGTCATCCTCCTCCTCTCATCCTTCCCCACCTTCCGCAATGCGTAAAACAAACACGCTACTTATCATTCGACAACAACGATGTATTATGATTTTGTAATATCATACCTAAAGGTGGAACACCAGGTGTTAAAATGTCAAAGATGATTCTGATTTTTTTTAAAAATGGAATATTTGAATCAGTTGGACAGGTGGCTTCTCACATCATAAAATTTGTTTAAATGAGATGAGAAAAAAATGAACAATACGCTTTTTTTTTGTTTTCAACTTTAATAAAGAAGAAAGTTCACTTCAACATTTGCAATTCAATGAAGGCACACATACACACGTGAAAAAATCATGACAGAAACGTCCAAATTTAATAAACTTAAAAGGTCTCCTTTTGATTATGATAATGATTATGGAAATGTTAAATAATTCGACCGGCTACAGAGATTTGAAAAGCGAGGAAGAGAATAGAGACAAGGACGAGGTGCATTTCCGATTAGCATTTCCGATATTTGCGGAGCAAACAGAAATTGAAATCTTTACTCTTAAATTACTCAAAATTACAATTTATTACACTTCCCACTAGATATTCTTCCCACTTTTCCTTAAAATATGTTTGAAATCCGACCTGTAACAGAAAAAAAGCTCTCTCTAGTGCAATACACAGATTTAATTCAGTATTTTAGTTGAAATAGTCTTAATTTCAATTTGAATATCTTCTCATCAATTATATGAGTGCTTAATCATTGTAAGATGCGTGGAGTGAATGCGTGAAATGTAAATAATGCTGATTGCATGAATGAAATGGGCGGAAGCAATCACAATGCCTGCTCCTACACTTATTCCATCTTATAAAGAAATCTGAAATTTCAATGAATTCAACATTCTTCAACAAAAATGCCTATAATGAGGGACATGAACGCGGCAGTTACTTCATTGGAGCAGAAACGAAAATAAAATTGAAATTCAGACGCTCGCAAATGCAGAAGGCATGATGAAGTAATGAATTAATTAACGAAAAATTAAAACATTGTTATATTTGACGACAATAAATTTCATGTTTTGAAAAATTAATAGAGTTCGAATAATCAATGTAATTACATCCTCCTTCTCTCTCTCTCTTTTTCATTTTATTTTTCCTTTGGAAATAATTGAAATAACGGAAATATTTAATATCCCAATTTCATTTCCACTTTTTTTGGCAAAAACTCCTCAAATATTCCTTATATTATTATTTAAATTGAAATATTAAAAATGCTAAAGTAACCATACATTATAGTAAGGAATGAGGAATGACGGCAAAAAGAAAAAAAGAAATTACAAATGTCATATTTGCAAAAGTTAAAATTTAAAAAGCTGAACAAAACTATTTTGTCAAATTTAAAATAGAAATTTAATTAAACAACGAAAAATAAATTGCTACTGTTAATACTAACATTTAACAATAAACCAAGTAAATGGAACGAACGAAACATATCAAATTCCTACAATTTCATAAATATTCCTTCTAACGTTCCTCTTTGCCTTTCAACAATTCCGGAAAACTTATTCGATTCCGATTTGTCCAAACATTGAAGAACAACAATGCAATGATACAAAATCGGAACTACGAAATCAATCGATACACACGTTAAATGGGATACTGAAGGTGGAAATCAAAGCGTATGGCAGGGGGTGTGTATGTGTGTGTCCGACATACAGATCCTTCCACACTGAACACACACACACACACACACATACATGCACACACACGGATACACACATACATACACACACACGCACACACACGTATACACGTATACACACGAACACATACACACGCAGACATACACATTTTAACTTTAATAAACCTTTTGGTGGATTTAAACGAAATGTGTCTATCAGTGTGGTTGAGGAACAACATTGCGGATAGGCAATACACACATGTTGATATACATATGTGTACACAAAGAGAGAGAGAGAGAGAGAGACATAGCACAGATAGATAGCGGTAGACGTAGACACAGACACATCCACATCGGTTGACAGGGAGAGAAGGAAATTGATGATGTATGAGGTGGTGTGGGGCGGTGGTGGAAAAGGTTGGATACCTCTCCCCCCTCCCCTTCCCTTGCCTGACACAAGTAGTTTGAGTTTGCCGCTGCTGCGCTCAACTTCTATTCTCGAGGTCCGTCCATGTCAGGTTGTCGCCCTGTACCACCACCGCCACCGCCACCGCACATCACATTTCTTTCACTTTGACAGAGACATGTTTTTCCATACATTGACTACGAACTCTCTCTTTCTCTCTCCCTCTCTCTCACTCTCTCCCTCTCTCTTTCATATAAATAACTTTCGGCTGTACGAAAGCTTTCAGTCGTAAGTAATGTCAACATTTAGTTTGGTGACAACAGACTCCTCTTCAATGCTTCGCTCTCCTTCACTTCATAGCATAAATTGATGAGTGTATGAGTGAGAGAGAGAGGGGGAGAGGAAGAGAAATAGTAGTATTAGTGGTATTATTATTATTATTATTAGTAGTAGTAGTAGGTGGTAGATATGCATGAGGAGTTTTTAAAACATCAATTTTTAAATTAATTCAGAAGTACACAATGAAAATGAAGAGAGTGAAAGACAAAGAGAGAAAGAAGTGTATATAAAGGTAGATTGAAAGAGATGAAGAGGGAATGAAAGTGTTGCTGAAGGACGACGACAACGACGGCGACATTTTCTCTCCCTACTGAAGAATTAATGTGACATTGGAGGAGGAGGAGGAGGAGGAGCAGGAGGGATTTAAAAATTTTCATTTCCTCACAGTGTCATCTTTCATATAAAAATTAACATATTAACTTTTTACTGTATAAATTAACTTGTTCTACGAATAAATTGTGAATGATTCATTTTTGATAGTTTAATTAGCGCGGTCACATCAAAAAAGAAACAATAGGAGTTAGATTTGATGATTGATCCATTCACTATATGTGATCGGTCGATCGATCGATCATAATGGTAAGCAATAGAAAGCATACAATAACAAATTAACTGTAAGATTGTTTAATTTTACAATTGAATCTATTCGTATGGTATACAGTCACGTTATGTTACTTTACACATGTGATGATTCGAAAATACTTATTATTGCTAAAGCTTTTACTTAGCGATAACTTAACTTGCAGGAATAGGTATATGTGAAAAAGAACTTGTTAATAAGTTGATGATAAGTATCATTGATTGATTGATTGATTATAAATAATACTGTTGAGGATCATTTTCTGACTGAATATTATTGTTCAAAATGCATCGTCTAGGAACCGGTTCGGTCTAATTGCTGCCTTCCGGAATGCTCTGGTTGAATGGATATGAATCAGCAATTTCATCATAATTTCATTTGGAATTAGCGAAAGAGGGAAAAGGAGAGAGAGAGGGGATGAATGCGAGAAACTAATTGCGAATGGAAATTCATTTCGATTGGACGTGTAGAGGAAAAGGCAAAATTTATTTGCGTAAAATTTAAAAAAAAAAGCAAAGAAAGAACGAAGGAAAAAAAACTTCTGCTACACGTGAAAAACAAAATGATCAGATAATGATGATTACTTTAATACATCTCGTACGTAAAGAGTGGAAAATGTAATACACGTAAAAATAAGCGCTAGGAAACGTATCATCTATGCATTAATGAATTAGAACAGCTGCAAATCAATGAATTCTAAAAAAAAAAAGAAAAAGTAAGTTAAAAGGAATTTGAAAAATAAAAGAAATAATTGAATGAGTGATTTCATCAATCAATGAGAAGTGTAATGTGTATCCGAGAATTCACAAATTCGGAACTGATAAAATTCACAATAAATTGACAAATTCGGAACTAATAAAATTCATAATGTATTATTTAATAATATGAGCCATATGGATATATGCATGTGTAGCTATCACTAAGGAAATACTTCTTGCTGATAAATTTGAAATGACGAATTTGAAATGCTGATAAATTTGAAATGGCAAATTTGGCTTGAACGGTAATTATTTAAATATTTCCATTGATTACAAGAAATTGCACAAATGTGATCACCTCATTTATTAAAATGAGAAGTAACTAATTTATAATTGAGAAGTTTATAATTGAAAAATTGCTCACTACTAAATTATCACGAAATTGTTAATTTTTGCAAAATTTCACATGTTTCAAGAAATGAAAAATGTACACTTAAATATTCTCCCAACAAGGGCAATATTTGAGAGTCAGCTAAATGAAATAAGTGAAAAAAGAAAAAATTAGGGGCCTAGTAAAATGAAATGTAATATTTAAATATGCTAGCTAACTCATTCAGTTATATCAAATTAAGAAATGTGAGAACACAGGAGAGGGAAAAGTGTAAGAAGAGAGAGGTAGAGGGAGAGAGGGAGGGTGGTACGATTTCGTAATACATTGCACTTGCAATGAAAAAAAAAAAGCATTGACCATTTTTAAAATGTATGTTTATTATCACATTTTTGAGTAATTTAAGTGGAACTCCCTGAGCTAACCTAATCTGTCCTAATCCACTCAAACCACAGAATTTATTAAGTTAATTTTATGAATTAACCTAAAAAGAAGTTGATATTTTCAACTCTCCTTATTCTTTCTCTGTTCACTATTACGTTAAATAGATAGGTAATCGAAAAAATACGTCAATGAATTGAATTTTTTTTTTAAAGAAAAAGAAGGAAAACGAATGACGCAAATTCTTTTTCTTGTTTTTTGATTTCTCATTAAAAATAAATTATTTAAACAAAATTATTTCCTACTTTTCCCCCCCAAAAGAAAAAACTAATTCAATATTTAAATATTCTTCTATTTCCAAACACCATAATTTAAAAGCATTTAAACAAAATTGCTACTATCATTATCATGTCATCACTCAGCAAACACACCACTGATAACGATAACAATGGCGATTCATTTTGTTTACTTATTAAGTAATTCATTAATCAATTATTTCGGAAGCAACGAAAAAAAGGAGAGAGAGGGAGGGGGGGGGGGGGTTGATAGCATATGATATTTGCTAACCGAACAATGGTCTCATTTATTACAGTACAGGAAGTTTAGCAATACTAAAAATCTTGCAAATAATTTATGAAAGCAAAAAATAGCTAGCAATCTTTTCCTTCATTTGCAGCTAAAAACATTCAACCATCGATTTTTCCATCTCCTGTTCTTACTTTATATTTGAAAAGTGTTTGAATGAAGCAAAAACTGAAAGACAGAATTGAGCGAAGAAAATTATCAAACAAAAGATTTAAGTGGAGAATTGAGAGCTTATGAAATTTGAAATATTATTCCAATCAAATATCACCGCCGCTATTACTGCTACTATTGATCAGTTTCGGATGAATGTATGGGTAAAAATGAAAAGTTTATTTCAGTTAAATCAACTACTTTCTTAGGTTAATTTTACTAAAATTAAAAACCTTAGTTCAACTATTATTAATTTCTTATCATAAATATCGGAAATCTTGTAAATTTGACATTACAAAAAAAATAATAGTCGAAACAAATTTATACAATAAATTTCTTATCATACGTAAATTAATGTAATCGGAATGACGATGCTTCTCCATGGGGAAATTATTGGATGCAAATGAAGAAAAAAAATGACCGGAAATTTCACTTGACCGTATTGCCATTTCAGTTTGAATGGAAAAAAAGAAATGAAGTGAATAAATAATGAAAGGTACAGAAATGATTTGTTCGTTTTCTGCTTTTGTTTTCACATTAAAAGCATACCTATGAATTAATGTACCTAAAGTGTTGGTCATTTTTTAATTACGTGCAAACCTGAGTTGAATTGAATTTGGTCAAAAAAAACCAACTGAAAATTGAAATAGTATGAATTGTTGATTCGATAGAAAATTTTCATTTTCATTAATAAAAAAAAATTTTTAGAGAGAAGAATTGAATATTTGTGAATACTGTTCTATTTCACAATATGTGATCGCTAACAATGCGCAATGCTAAGATAAATTTAATTTTTTTTTGCTAAAACAATTTAATTTAGTCAATGTATAATGCCAATTTTTGCTATTTTCAATGAACGGAAAAAAAGAGAAAGGAAGAGAAAAAAAAGGAAAAGGAAAGGAACTTAAATTACAATTTATTTCATATCTCACACACTTCAACGAACTAATTTCATAATTATTTTTAAAAATAATTTACACAATTCCATTTCCATAACACTTCAACGAGTGTGTAATTTAAATATGAAAAATAATTTAAAAAAAAATGAAAGTTCAAAGTTCAAACAACTCTTTGTTTGGCTAATAATACTTGAATAGAATTATTTTTCCTTAACAAATGCAAAATATGCAAATAGACAAGAATGACTTTAATACAAAATAACTTTATAACTATCTTAGTAAAATTGCCAAAAAAACACAATTTCAAAAAGTATCTATAAAGGCATTAAAGTGATAAGTTTTAAAATGCATTTATGTCACTGTAATTTCAATTTTTCTTTCTACAGTGAATAATCGTTGTCACCCTTTTCCCTCCTTTAAAATCTCCTCCAAATAAAAGAGAACTTAACTTCAAAATTTTAATTTAACTTTTTTAATTTCGATAACTTTGTTTGACCATTTTTTGTTATTTTCACTATTTTTTTGCTACGGAGAAAAAAATTACACCTATGTAGTAAAAATTACACATGTGTAGCAAAACAATATCGATCGTTCAATTTGCTCAATCAAACGATCAAAAATTAATCACAAACATGCATTGATTTAATCATGAATAATTAGTTGAAATGAAACTGATTACTTGAAAAGTCTCTGCAAGTTGAGCAAAAAAAAAGCTAACCGATTGATTTTACATCAGAAACAAAACATGAACAAAAATTTAAAAAAAAAAAAGGAAAGAAAAGGCATGGAAAAAAATAAATAGCGAAAACAACGAAAAATGCTTTTTTTTGGAGCGTTTGGCATAAAACGAAGAAGCCAATAGGGAAATTTAAAAAAAAAAAAAAAAAGAAGTTAAAGGAGAAAAATTTTGGTTAGAGAAAAAAAGAAGAGAGTGGAAAGAAAGGAGAAGGAATAATTGAAAGAGAAATGGAAATAGATGAAAGAAATGTTTCCAGTGAGAGAATGAGGAAGACGAAAAAGGAAGAAAGGGGGAAAAAAAGTTTTTTTTTTTCTGATTCGTAATTTCGATGATGCCTTCGTGCTAAAATAACAATAATATATTGTGAAATGGATGAATTTGGTAGGTTAGATGACAGGAATGAACGAACAACTGACTTAACTTACTTTTATACTCCTAAACATCACAGCAAAGCACCTCATCGATTTAATTCATCTAAGCTTTAAGCTGATAAGCCTAAGCACAAACGGATTAAATGCTCATTTGCTAGTAAATTTCACAATTCGTTTATTGAATTTTATGAAATTTTCCTCTTTTACATTTTTCTTTATAAGTTTCCCCAAATTTAAACAGAAGGAATTCTTATTAATTAGTCAATCGATTACTAATTATTAATTGAGCAATATTTACGTAATTTAACGTAAAATTTTCCACAAATTTACAACACAAATATCAGATGATTGTGTGCTATCAAATAACTTCTCATTTACAACTTCGATCGGTTCTTTTTTTCTTTCACATCACAATTTTTTCATTCATTCATTCTATTTCACACTTCTCTCCTCCTCTCCTCCCCTCTATGCAACACTTTGGGGGCACTTTCATGACGACAAAACAAATATTTCAGGAGAAAAAACGAAGATTTAAAAAGCATAAAAAAATCAGTTGATTAAACGTCAAAAATTCTAAAATTCAAAAATTCTTGAAAGAACAGAAACATGAATGTTGAAAAAATTTTTGAATTTTATATACTTCAAAATATCTGGCAATTTTAAAATTAAAAATTGAAAAAAAAACGAAATTCAAAATTCTACTAATCACAATCTTTTGATTACAATTTGAAGAAGAATTGTAAAAATTAAATTAAACTAAATCGATTGAAAATTAAACATCAAAATCCTAGCCAATAATGCGAAATTTTCAATTCGTTCAATATGCAAGTAAACGAATTGAACAAGGCTACTACAGTGATATTGAACCGTAAGCTACTACAGTAATATCGAACGGTAAGGCTACTACAGTGATATTGGATCATAAGATTACAGCGATATCGCAGTCCTACACAATTCCGGAATAGCAAATTATTCGCCAGGACGTAAGCCGGTAATCACTAATAGTTAGTTCAATTGAAACACTGATGATCAATAGTTTTCAAGACAAACTCATTCAAATGTTTGAAAATGTTTGAAAATCAAATTCAAATTATAGCAAAAAAAAAACAAATTAGCAAAAAATTCTCTCTTCTATCTTCCACTAAAAAAGAGCTGTAAATTTCATAAAAGTAATCCATCCTAACAATCAAATTACCTGTGCTATATTTTATGAAATTATAATTGTGACTGCACAACTGAACTGTACGCAATTGCATCGATGACGTCATCCCGTCTCATTTCTCATGGTTGACAATTTTTGAAAACAAAAAAAAAAACAAAAGACAGAAAATTGTAGGACAGGACAACCATTTATTACATGCATCAGTTATCATCGTTCTATAAAATTACTTGTCATTCATTTCTTTTTCCATTTTTACTTAAAAAAACTTCATTTAAGGTAAAATTTTAATTTATTTCATTTTTAAATTTTAGAAATGATTTATTTATGGCATAAAGCCATCTAATCTTCTTTTTTTTTCATTCCAACTATATTGATCCATTCAGCAATCTTGTTGAACTTACTTGAAATAAACATCAAAGTAAGAACAAATAATCACTTGAATGAGCAAAGAAAAATGATTGATAGTTAGTGGAAAAGTGGAAAAGGTCAAATGATTGATAGTTGTGAAATTGATAGTTAGTGGAAAAGTGGAAAAGGTCAGCGAGTGAAAAAGAATGAACAAAACAAATGGAAACATACTAATAATGATAAGAGTACAGTTAGTGATAAGGTAATTCTAGGATAGATAAGAGATGGTGGAAAAATTATCAATAAAATCATTTGCATATCATTTCTTTCCACGCAAAAAAAACCAGTAATAATTTGATTTAAAAAAAAAAGAAATGTAAAATATCGTTGCGAAAAATATCTGACAACAAGAATTCCAATTAATCTTCAAGAATTTTGTTATTCGGAAAAAAAAGGCTCGAAAAAGAAATCTGAAAAGAGAGGAAAGAATTGCTCAACTTCTGGTTTCTTTTTTTTTTGTTAAAATATTTATTGAAAGTGCAGATTTGTCAATAATTTTCCAAACAAATAAGAAAAAAGAAAAGAAAAGGAAAAAGAAAAAGGTTGTTGAAGTGCCTAAATACATTTATTTTTTTTTTGTAAAAAAAATTGATAAATTAAAAAAAAAGTGTCATCTAAATATCGTAGCTTCAAAACTGCAAAATTGATTACTCCAAAAAAAAGTAAAAAAAAAGTCATAAGTACTACTACTCTGCCCTTTCCACCTGTGACATATTTTTAAATTTTTTTTAGAAATTTACAAAACTTTTTAAACAATGGAAAAATTTATTGCATAAAACATCTATGGATGTTAACATTTGATTTATTTTTCGTTTTTTCAGCACAAATTAAAGATTTTAATTTTTTTTACTGCAAGCAAATTTTGGATTTTCCGGGAAATTAAATGAATAATAAAACAGGACGGGATGGATAGTAAACTGATAATAAACAAATTTCAAGCAAATAATGGCAAATTATCATGCAATTGGTGCGTGCGTGTGCAGAAGTACAAACTGAAAATCTTAACAACGACAAATTAAACATTTACAATTTAAAGCTTTCAAATTGAACATTGAAATAGAATAAAGAAATGAAAAAAAAAACGCAAAAGAGAACCACCAATAGATGGATGAAATTTTCAACATAATATTCTTTCACAAAATTGTGATGAATCAATGTTTGCCCTTTAAAATTATTACGACATCTTTCATAAACAAAAAAAAGAGGGCGAGAGAGAGAGAGAGAGAAAAATTTTCTTCCACTCTCAGTTATTTAACTTCTTCTATCATTTGTTTTGTCGCATGGAATTGAAATTGTCAATGAACATTTTCAGTCACGAATTCCTACGAACACTTATTTTACATTCATTCCATCCATTCACATTTCATTCACGGATTGCAAAAGCTACGTGACATTTAAGATTTTCCTCTTAAATTTAATTTCATTTGATACGACAGAACAATTAAACGTACATTATGATAATAAATCAACGTTCTGCCACGTAACATATCATCTATCATCATATTAGATCTTTATTGAAAGAGCTATGACAATTTATGATTTTCCTCTTCCACTTCATTCGTTCGCACTGATCAATTAAACAAACGTAGGGCAATAATTTAAATTTCTACTACCAAACATTTCACTTATAGCATTCAATATTTCACTTCATTATGAAATTATTTCGATCATTTCTCTATGATCTTTTCTGCGTGAAATTTTTTCAACGATATAACGCTACTACATTTATTATAACCGTAATTTTCGTAGTAAGGAAGTATGAAGTCCATTTTTTCCTTCTGTATTTTTAAATGAAATGTCTGTAGTTCGTTAAAAAATGCTTAGAAACGAAAGAGCTGATGAATTCATAAAACTAATTCACACAGTTCTTGCCCTTTTTTTTTAAATGAATAAAAACTAATTCATATTATCACAGTAGTCTATCAATTTGAAATTAATCTTACCATCATTCTTCTAACATTTTTTAGATTTTTTGATGAAAAGATAGTAAGCCATTGGAAAAATGTTGAAAAATGTTTTATCTTCATTTATTCCTCATATCATTTCAAAAATATGTTGAGCATTTCAAATTCAAGAAATTCACTTTACGCACTCATTCATTGTGCAAGTAGCGAAATGAATGATATCAACAATATTAGTGACATAAACCGTTTCACAAATTTAACTATTTCCTTCTCACTCAAATTTTCATCTTTTCTTTTTTTTTCTTTATTTTGTACGAGAAGAAGAGAAAAAGAAAACAGGAAAAATTTAGGGCAAACTAAACGGAAATCTTTTTCTAACATTCATTCTCTCTCAACTGTTTCATGCTTTTTTGCTTTGTTTTTTTCGTTTTGAAATTGTTATTTAAATACTTGAAGTAATTATAGACTCGTTGTTGCACCATCGATAGGACTCATTGTTTTTCTATTATTATCATTGTTTCTGTTACAACTGTAAATTTTATTTCCTCACTGATGATAATAATAAAGCGAAAAAGTACATACTATTTTAGGGTTAGGCTCATTTAAACTAATTTGAATTTAGCAAGCTGTTGTTAGCCAAATAGCCAATGGAAAATTATGCTTTTGGGAGCAAATGAAAATAAGTAAATGAGAAGAGTTAGAAAATTTATTGTGGCTGATAGAGAGGGGAAGACATTGAAATAATGAAAATACTGATCGCAGCTATGAATCTAATATTTATGAAGAAAGATCAAAAGAAGGAAACAACGAAATTTTGAGAATGGAAAATGTTTCTTTCACACTTATTCATCAAATGACCTTCGCATTTCGGAAATTATTGTTTGATAAACGAGATAAGAGAGAGAAAGAGGGAGAAAGGGAGAGAGAGAGAGGGAAAGGGAAGGGATAAATTTTAGCAAGTGAAAAATAATTTTTTTTCATCATTTCCATTTTCTCAAGACCAATATCCGGATGAATGCGAAATTTATATTATATAATATAGAAAAATTTTAACAATCACACATACACACAAAGACACACACACACATATATATATATATATATATATATATATATATATATATATATATATATATATATATATATATATATATATATATATATATATATATATATATATACGCAACCTTTGTTGTACTACTGGATTAATTAATTAATGAAAGCAAAATTTCGGAATTTTTCAACTATTTATAACAAAATCACATATTATGTTATCGTTAGGCTTTTTAAAGCAAAGCAAAAAGAAAGAACGCTTTAGCAAAATGAAGTAAAACATTTAGATAAAGTAAATAAAAATTATCCTTGAAATAATTAGACCTTTTGACGTTGCTTCCGCTGTTGTTGTTGTTTGTTCTTTCTTTCATCGTTACAAATTTCATTGCAAATATCTTTTTGCCGTCTTGTAACATCTCCTTGATGCATACCTATTAACTTAATGCAATTTAAATATTGCAATTCTTGAAATAATAATTTAAATGTACAATTTTGACTTTGAATTTTTCAATTGTAAATGAAAAAAATAAAATAAATGCGAAATAATAATATGAAATTTAGTAATGGATTCTTTATGTTTCCTTAAATACTTCTTTCTTTCGTCAAAAAATTACGAAATAATTATTGCATGCAACGTGGCATTTCAAAGTAAATTATGTGATGTTATGGATTTTTTTTGCATAAAATTAATTTTTGTAACACTATTTCTCAAGGTAAAATTTCTCCGCCTTCTCTCTTTCTCTCTCTCTCCGTTACTATCTCTTTTTTTGTCCCTCTCCTGTAACTTTTATTACAAACAACTCTTTGTTAAAACACTTACTTCCTTTTTCATTCTTCATCTAAATTAAACAATTATTTCATGCAATGTAGCATTTCAAAAAGCAAATATAAACCATATAAAGTTAAGGATTCTTTTTTTTCCATTTTCATCAAATCGCCTCCTCCCTACCTCCCTCTCTCTCTCTCTCTCCCTGTATGTGTGTGTGTGTGTTATCATTTCTCATTTGTTAAATAAAAAATTGAAATTAATTACACATCTCTCATATGAATGAATTAAATTAGCAGCTAACCATTTAAATAGTTGTTAAATTTATAGTTTACAAAAAAAAAAGAAGAAAGAGGATACGCCGTGCCTTTGATAGAAGTAGAAGTTTGCAGGGAAAGAGAGGGTGAAGCGCTGGCACGTCGTTTATGATGATGAAGCGTTGATGGTAGCAATGATTTATCATCGTTCGCAGCATTCAAATGACTCTGATCGATACTTTTACGAAACGGCACAAATGAATTGAGAAATGAGCCACTTCGACGTTGAATCGTTTTTGACAAACGTTTTGTCCATGTTGTACGACCTTAAAGAAAAAAGTAGGGGAAAAAAAGAACGAGTGGAACAGTAGGAGGAAGTAGAAAGTTGATATGATAGTATTGATTCACTGATTGCTTGATTTGGATTTCACTGACTGACTGACTGACTGACTGATTGATTGATTGATTGATTGATCGATTTAATTGATTGATTTATTGATTTTTTTCTTTCGTTTTTTTCCACTTTCAAATTACTGATGTACAATTTTTTATTAAATACACATTAGTAATGATTTTCTTTTTCTTTTTTTTTTTTTGTTCAAAAGCATGAATGAATGGATGAATTTTTAATGAGAAATTTTTAATTTCATTGCACACACACATACAAAATCAAAATATTGTAATTGATTAATTTTAATTTTAAATTCGTTACTCCCTCCATTTTTTCTTTTTGATTATATCACAAAACTGAGCTATTTTGAAAAATCAGCACAGGTAAAATTCATGAAAAATTATTTCATTAATGATGCATAGCATAGATTTAATTTATTTCAATAAGTAAGATTAAAACGTTTGCAAAATATTTTATGTAAAAATTCAATTATATTCAAATCATGCAAATATCTTCTCGTTCGAAAGTGTTTTAAAAATGATGTTAATGTTGAATTGGTGAAAAATGTTCGGAAATTTTCCACAACTCATAGCAATAGCAAATACTATACTTCATCATACCACAAGTAATACTTCATATGGGACAAATAAAAGAAAAAGCAGAAATTAATTTCCCACCTTTAATTTGATAATTTCAAAAACAAAAACAAAAGAAAAAAAAATGGCAGCAGTATTAGAGAGACGTTGAAAGAAACCTGTTGTTGAACGTAATACCACCATTGTTGACGGTGATGACGTTTCACGTTGTTGTTGTTGTTGTTGTTGTTCCATTGCTGACAGTTCCATTACTGTAGCAGTTGTTGGTATTACCATCTTCCATCCAATATTTCACGTTAAATACGAAATACAAAAAAGAAAAAGAATTTTTGTAGGCAAATGGGGAAAACTATGTTACTTTTATTGCTATAACATCATTTTTCATTCATTTCCTGTTGAATCATAATGATTCATTTAAAAAAAAAAAAAAAAGAAAATGAAATGAAAATATTATAACAATTGCTCAAAATGATTTAAATTCAGTTGAATTTTATTCAATCATATGAAAAATACGAAAATATTAAACGTTTTACAGTACCTAATCTTACTTTGAATTAAATTTGTCATTTAAATTTCTTGAAATAAATGATAACTTTTTATTGCTTAGTTTAATTAATTAGCAAAACGATAATGCAGTAATTGTGAAATTGTATATAAAGCAAAAAAAAAGGGATAATATAGTAATTATTAAAAGTGAAATTTTTCGTATCACTTAATCATACCATAATCATACATGTCTTCCTTATTTTATCGTTTTCTTTTTGTGTAAAGAAAAGAAAAAGATAAGAAATTCCATGCGTACGCAAAATTTACCTATCAGATTGGAAATGATTGAAATAATTTTAATTTCTACCTCCACCTGTCTCATTTCAAATGGTATTATCGTTAATTATAATTAGCTTTCTTTTGCCTCTTTGTTCAACTCGTAATTTCATTGCTTCTTGCTATTCTCTCAAATATCACAGTAGTATTTTTGGAAGCGAGAAAAATGCAGGAAATAAAAAATTAAAAGGGAAGGAAAGAGCAAATTAATTGCATAACTGACTCTTCCAATTAAAATAAGCCAGGACTAGTAATTATGCTAATTGCTTATCAAAAAAACAATGCCACGAATGGTTCTAAATAACGAACTTGAAAATGTTAGTTTAAAGTTTACAAATGAAAAAGAGAAACAAAACAAAACAAAAAAAAAAACAAGAATCGTACTAATTACAACGAATATCAATTTATAGCAAAAAATTTTGTCAATTTCATTTAACAAAATAATAAGATAAAAGAAGAACTAAGCGCAAAAAGCGTTACGTGAAATTCACACGTCTAAATTTATGCTTTTTTTTTTACAAAAAATTAACGATTGCTCATTGATAAATTGATAATTTTACATTCAGCACTGAAATTTAAATTATAGGATAATTGTGTAGATTGAAAGGATAAATTCAATTAGTACTATAAAAAAGTATTAAAATATTAAATTAAAAAATTTCAAACTTTTCATTAAATTTGACCGAAAGAAATCACCACTGACTGATCCTACCGCACACACACGCACCGATTAATTTCATTACAAATCAAATGTTTTAAATTCACCTCCGATGGAGGAGCAATTGGGTAATCGTCGTGAACTACTAGCAACTTTTTGCTGCGGAACAGGGAACGGTTAGCATAAAAGCATAGGAATGAATGAGTGAACGGAAATTGATGTTAGCAATAACAGTGTGAGGGAAAATGAAGCGAAAAAGAAGCTAACAATGGGCAATGCAAAGCGGAAAAAAAGAGAAAAGAGAAAAAAACAGAAAATCTGAAATTGGACGAAATTCTAAAATCGAATGGATGGATGCATTGATCATATGCTTTTTTTTTTCTTCGCTCTTCAAATTTATATCGTCCAAGTATTTATTTTGCAGCACTCATTTTAAGGTTTGCATGCTCATAAATGTCAGCCTTAACAGTAAGAAGAAATAATGATAATATGGCTAATTAAAAATAATAATAATATTTAATAATAATTAATAATTAATATTAATTAATAATTAATAATAATAATAATAATAATATTAATAATAATATTAACAATAATAATAATAATAATAATAATAATAATAATAATAATAATAATAATAATAATAATAATAATAATAATAATAATAATAATAATAATAATAATAATAATAATAATAATAATAATAATAATAATAATAATAATAATAATAATAATAATAATAATAATAATAATAATAATAATAATAATAATAATAATAATAATAATAATAATAATAATAATAATAATAATAATAATAATAATAATAATAATAATAATAATATTAATAATAATAATAGATGTTTAGCAATACATCACCTGTAATTTATAAAATTGCAATAAATTAATGAGCCGCATATTAATCAAACTGGAAATAATTAATGAAAATTGTTTGTGAGAAGGTAAATGCTTAATTTCACCTGCTGCCTATCCATTTCGATTAATTATTGTGATATTATTTATTGCAAGAAGGAATTTTCCTACTGGAACAGCATTTCCTTCCTAATAATTTGCATATTATTTACAGGAATTAAATGTTACGATCGATTATTTTTAAAGCATTAAAATTTTGCTTCTGATTATTTCAAAAGTATTGGACATTTTTTTTCCGCTTGAATTATTGCACAAATACTAAATTTACACTGTAAAATAAAATTGGGAAGAAAAATGTCATTAACTGTTAATGAGCATTATTTTGGAAATTTTAATTTTTTTGTTTATTTTCGAAATTAAAATAATAATAGATTGCATCTATAGATTATTTGAAAAAAAATACTTTAATGCAAATACGATTGGCTATTTCTATGCAAATGCTGCACATATTGTTTGGTTTATTTACACATTTTTGCATTCATCGATGAGAGGAATGATTCTTAGCTTTCGCAAATATTTCATAAACTATCAAAATTTCATTTAAAATTTCAACGATCAATGTAGTAAATGAACATTACACACGAAATAATTGATACCTAATTGATATTTTACTTTACAATTTTAAATATTCAAGTAAAGCAATTATGCTACATTCACGAATTGATTGCTTCCAATACCCTCTGGTATTTTGATAATTGGTTGAAAAAAAAATTTCACTTCGTCATACGCTTCAAAAAATAACTCCAAAAAAATGGAAATTAATTTGAAGTAAACTAAAATGTGGAATTAATTTTTAATTAAATAAATTTATGATTTCTAATTTTTAATTAAAATGGAAATTAATTTAAACTAAATTAAAATTAAAGAAAAATGTGATGAAAAAAGGAAAAGATAAAATAAAATTCAAGAAAAAATGATTAAAAAAAACGTTCAAAATGAAAGATTTCGACTCATTTATTAAAGAAATACGAAACTTTTTGTGTTATCAAACTTATAATAATTAATATTAATCAATTTTTTTGAATATTTTTATATTAATTAATATTAAATAATTACAATTTTTATAATAATTAAAGTTAAAAGTAAAAATGACTAATATAATAAAATCTTAATTCTTTTTTTTTCGCCGTTTTAGCAATGAAATTAATTCTATGCTAATCGGAAAATTGATAATAAATATGAAAAGTGCAAAAGAAAAATTGAGAATAAAGGAAAAAAAAAAGAGAGAGAGAGGCGAGTGAAATTGAATTGCCGTTGCATTAATACGAAAGTTGAGGAAATTTTGAAATTTGCCTTATTTTTTCGCTTTCTTTTTTTGTTGCATGGAAAAAAACGGTGCAAGTGTAAGTGGTGGGTGAAGCATTAATGAAAATTAAAGTTTGTAATTAAATTCAAGCAATTGTAACGATCACTGTGCTCTAAATTTTCGTCTCTTCTTTCTCACTCAATTTCATAGTTGAAAAGAAGAATTATTTCAAACTATTTTTTATTAATAATCATTAGGAAAACAAAGCACTCAATGAAATGATACAAATAATGATGATAATGGACCTATAATTTCCTCCACTCTATTACATTCACCTACCTATCCTACAACACTCGTACGAATTGGCAAAAATTTTTTTTTCATCAAATTAAAAGAAATTAGAAATTAATTAGCATTTTTTTTTTGTACAATTCTCAGCAAATGTATGAGCATAAAGAGCGAATAGAAAAAGGGAGAAAAAAAAAGACGATCCAAATTTTAATTGTGGATGAAAAATGACGAAGACAATTAATTGTTAATTTAATTATTGCCAGGAAAATAATTTGCAGGAAATTAAGCCATCCTGTATTCCATGCTAAATTTGCTTTATCTGTCCAATAGGAACTTTATGCATTATTTAGCAAAGTAATACTTTTGCATGAACCAGTTTCACTGACAAATTTAAGGGGTGAAATTTTTATGAAATACTTCAATCATTTCACTGTTTGAGAAGCAACTTCCAATATCCAATCTATTTTATGCAAATCTATAGAAAAAAAACGAAAATAATAGCAATAATTTTTGCTAATTTTTAAAAGTAAAGCTAAAAAAAAGGTACTTTTTTCCCGTTAAAAAATAATATCGCAAAATTTGCAGATGAAAGAGAAAGGAAGAAAAAACAAAGATGATGAAATTTGAAAAAAGTTTTAAGCTTAAAAATAGCTATTAGAAATTTTGAATTATAAAAAGAATATATTAATAAAAATGTTGGAATAAAAATACTGAATTGAACAACAAAAATACTACCTTTTCGTTTCAAAGAAACGAGCATAAGACAAGCCTAATTAAAGTATTATGATTTAATAATGAAGAAAAAGAATTAAATTAAAAAAAATTGTTTTAAATTCAGCAAAAAGAAGAAAAGAAATGAAGTATGGTAAATTTTGCTGATATAATGGATGAGTGAGAATATGAAAGAGCTAATTTTAGTTCTTTTGCCAAAAGCAAAATTTCAAAAAATTCTCATTCATCAATGGAAATATCATTTTATCTTTTCTGAAAGCATGTAATGCTCCATTGGAAACTATTGGTTTGAAAAAAGTGAGAATGAGAAATTTGAGAGGAAAGGAAAGATGTAAAAAAAAAAGTTTGAGGACTTTTTTTTTCCATTTTGCAACCAATCATTTCCGCACTTCTTCATCACTGAACGGTAATTGCTACTGAAATGTAAATTTCACAAATTGTGATTGGAAAAAAATTTTTTATATAAAATATAGCATAAACAAAAGTATAGGAAAAACTGCAAAACATTGAAAGATTGTGAAAAGGTAATAAAAAAAAAGACAAAGTGTTTTATTTTTTGTTCAAATATTTGATGTTGCAGAAGAATTTGCATAATAACAAAAAAAGGAAAAGCTTAGCTTTCAAAAAAAAAATAATAAAAATTCATTTTTCATACATTTTCATTTTTGCTGCAAAAATAAAAAACAAACAAACAAGCGGTTTAAATGAACCATTCATCCATCCGTTACATAATACTTTCGTCAAACTTTTAATCTTGGAAAAAATAACAGCAGAAAGAGCAATGAAAGGATAAAGGGGTGGCATACATACAGAGAGAGAGGGAGAGAGAGAAAGAGGGAAGGGGGAAAGAGAAGGAAAGAATAAAAAATTTTCTCAATAATTTCCTTTAATGAAATGATGAATTATGAGGGTGAAAACCAGTTAGTTAATTTAACAACCAGCTAGCTTACTTCGCAACTCCATTGCTTACATCTTGTAATATTTTTCAAAATATTTTTCAATTTATTGCTAGAAATAAAAAATATCAGCAAATTTGGAATTTTTCCTTTTTTTTTCTTGTTTTCTCTTCCTCCTCCATAATTTTTTGTTGATAAGAGTGTAGAAAATTTTAGTTGAAAACAACATTTTTTCGCTTTTTTTTGGTGTAATTGGAAATTATCTGAAGTTAAATGTAATGATATTAAGAAGTAACTCCTTTTTTTTAGTTAAATAAAATTTTCTGAGTGTCAGATAATATTTTTCTCTAAAAAAATACTGTGGAAAAAGAAAGCGAGCAAGGAAGAGAAAGAGGAACGAGAGAGTGAGAGAGAGAGACAGGGAGAGAGGGAAAGGGAAGTGAATTCCCAATTTCTATCTATTTCGGCTTATTTAGGAAGGAACATTTTATGTATTAGAATTTTTCAGCTATGACAAAACATATTAATATCATCGCATTTTTCCACACCTGAGTGTGTGTGTATGTGTGTGTGTATGTGTGTGTGTGTATGTGTGTGTGTGTATGTGTGTGTGTATGTGTGTATGTGTGTGTATGTATGTGTGTGTGTATGTGTGTGTGTATGTGTGTGTGTATGTGTGTGTGTATGTTTGTGTGTGTGTATGTGTGTGTATGTGTGTGTGTTTGCGCAAGTGAAGAATAATTATTAAACTACTCACTTGAACATACACTAATACGGATAGCACTTGAAAATTTTGCTATTTGGAAAGCAAATAATTCAAAATTATTAAACTTCCACTCATTTACTAAAAGCTAGGAGGTAGAGGGAGAGAGTTAGAGAGAGAGAGCCAGGGAAATACAGAGAGAAAAAAAAAGCTATTATGTCTAAAAAAAGGGAAAAAATTTTTCATTTTCAAAAAATTTCCCATTGAATTATTTAATCATCTGTATATGTTTTTTGTTATTTTCAAAGGATTTCAAAAAAAAAAACAATTAATCATTCATATGACCTAACAGTGGTATGACAAATTGTTAAAACAAAGGAAAAATGACTGTTCATTAAACAATATCCAATTAATTGCATTAAAATTTTTGCAAAAAATTTGAAAACGATTGATTAAAAAAATCTTTTCAAACTATGTGTGAGCACACAAATAATTAGAGTGACCGCTAAACGTCATTTACTTGAAATTTGCAAGCAAAAAAAAACCAAGACTTCTGGCATTTTCGAAAAATATGAATGAAGAATTTTGCTTTATAATATTTTTCTTTTTTTTTTTTTTTTAAAATTCGTACCATCTTTTCTTCAACGCCCCGATTTCGCATATTTTATCAATATATCTTGTAATTTTTAATTGTTGACTTCTCCACAGCTATCATGCTTTGTCGTTTGGTTACGAAACATAAAAAAAAAAGGAAAGAAGAAAGCAAGTTCAGACCTATTAATGAATTTTTGTTAATTGTAGCACGACAATTTAGTATATGTCAAAAATTAAGTGATATAATTTAGTAGTCATCTCTTAATTATCAACAAAAAAAAAAATTTTTTTTTGCCCAAAATCTTTCTTTTTTGCTTTTTTTATTTTGCACAAAAAATTTTTTTTAAAAAAAATTCAATTGCATTTTTTTGTTACTGAAAATGGGAAACTATGAAATGAGAAAAAAAACCACACAATTATTCATTTCGAATAACGATTTCAATTATCCGATGCAAAAACTACAAATTATTATGGAAAATTTCGGTCTCTCACTAGCGTGCACTGTATGTGCGTGTGTGTGTGTGTGTGTATGTGTGTGTGTGTGTAAAAATTGCAGAAACTCTATCTTAAATCAATTTAAAATCAATAGAAGAGTTTGAAATTTAAGGGTAGATGCGCGTGTTTTTTTGAAGTTACCGTTTTTTTACGGTAAAAAATTATCAGAAAAACAGCGATTATTTCATAATTGTAATTTAAGCAGCTATCTCATTTTAGCCCAAATTTTAAATATTAAGCAATTAATTGAATGGATGTTTGTTTGATGAATTAAAATCAAAACAACAAACAAGCATGTTACAACGACATACGTAATTGACGTTGTGAAGTAGTAAAATGAAAGTTGGAAGTGATTAGAGCTTAAAAAAAAAAGCGAACTACTGGGTGGGCAATGGCCAAGAAATGGTTTCTGTAAGTGGTGCTGGTGCTGGGTGCTGGTATTGGTGGTGGTGTTGGTAGTGGTGGTGGTGGAAATGGTGGTGCTGGTGCTGGTAGTAGTGGTGGTGGAAGTGTGGTGGAAGGTGGAAGTGTTGATGGTGGTGGTGGTGGTGGTGGTCGTGGAAGTGATAGCATTGAAGCATTTCAGGGATTCACCACAGCTAACAATGCAAATGGATTAGGTGCGTGCATGCGTCTTCGTGTATGTATGTATGTCTGTATGTGTGTACCGTGTGTGTATGCATGTATGTGCACGTGTGTGTGTGTGTTTATGTGTGTACGTGTTACGTGTACGTGTATGCCCGTGTACGCGTGTTTGTCTGTATGCTTGTGCTTGTGGTACATGCGTGAATGTCTGTGTATGTACGTGTACATATATGCATATGTGTGCGTATGTACAGACACATACGTGTATGTATGTGTGTCTATGCATGTGTGCATGCGTGTGCTTGTGTGAATGCCTGTGTGTCTGTGTATGTGTTTGTGTATGCATGTGTCTGTGTATGTAGTGTATGTATGTGTCTGTGTATGTATGTGGCTGTGTTGCACACAAGGAACAATAAAAATGACGTATTAATAAACTTCTAAAATACTTACGCTTATCAAAATACTCACAAACGTGTCGGTCATTAGCAAATTAAATTATTACGAATTATTTGATTGAACGATCGACAACGTGTAATGCGCGTGAATGGCTTATTGATTATTCATTGACTGATAGAATGATAAGCGGAAATTGATAGTTTTCATAATTTTTGCATTTGTTAATCAGAATTGACAAAAGTAATTCCTTTTTTGTCTTCTCATTAATATTTTCCAAAAATTCACGCGCTACGTCATGTAAGAACGCAAGCTAACAGATAAAGAGAACAACGTGCCGACAATGTGTGACAAATGACGTATGTGTGACGTGTAATGATAGAATTTTGCGAATAACTTGCTAAATTGCTCGGATAATAAATATTTAACTTATATATGAGAATTTTAAAACTATTTCAGACTAATTAATACACTCATAAATACATCTTCTGTTCAAGCATTTTATTAAACGTTAATTTTTCTAATTTAAAAATTTTAAAATCGTCAGTTAAATAATTCCCTGAACATTTCATTAATTTAATGTTTTGAAAAAAATGGAAAAAAAAGGTGTAGAGGAAGGATGAGTAATTTGTGTTATTCAATTACATGACCAATAATTTGTAGGGGTGACGTGGTGGAAATGGAAAAAGTAAAATCAGCAGAGTGTAAAATCAGCAGAGTGGGAGATTTCGAATGAAGTAGAGGAAAAGTTTTGAAAATGAAATTAACGAAAATGTTTGGTAAATTTCTTTTCCCGAAAATTTAACTGAATAGTATTGATTTTTAATTTTTTTTTTTTGGTATTAGTAGCGATTAGCTAGCTAGGAACATATGTAAAATTAATAATTAATTGGTTGAGGTGAAAAAAGAAATTACAGTTTCTTTTTTTGCACAAAATATTTAGTTTTTAAAAATGTAATTAAAAAAAAAGGAAAAGGTGAAAATTTATGTGACTTGTAATGCGTACAAACATTCGCGTGAAATTATTGTCTAAAACAACGAGAAAAAGATTGCAAAAATTAAATTTGAATACGAAAATGGGAAATCATGATTTAGCCTGAAAGAAATGAAACGAAAAATTGCATGTCAATAAGGAAATGCTGGAAAGGTCAACTGTTTTCATCAAATATTTCGCATCATGAAAATTGAAATTTAGGTCAGTTTATGTGTGAGAAAAGGCAGTTTGAATGGACAATACCTGGTAGGAATGGAGAAAGAGAAAGAGGTGGACGATAGACGACAGGTAATTCATATAAAATTCATTGATCAAATAGGTAGAGAGCGGAGGAGGAGGAGGAGGAGGAGGCGGAAGTGTTTCGTATTAAAACAATTAGTGTATTACCCCACCGGATGGATGGATCATCATCATTTCGCACACTTTTATCGTATTTCCAACACAGATACACACACACACACACACACACACACACACACACACACACACATACATACACATACACACACACATATAAAATGATTGTTAATAAAATTAAAAATTTCATTTAGGTATTAAAGCAATTAGTGTATTACCCCACCGGATGGATGGATCATCATCACTTCGCACACTTTTATCGTATTTCCAACACAGATACACACACACACACACACACACACACACACACACACACACACACACACACACACACACACACACACACACATACACACACACATATAAAATGATTGTTAATAAAATTAAAAATTTCATTTAGGTATTAAAACAATTAGTGTATTACCCCACCGGATGGATGGATCATCATCATTTCGCACACTTTTATCGTATTTCCAACACAGATACACACACACACACACACACACACACACACACACACACACACACACACACACACACACACACACACACATACACACACATATAAAATGATTGTTAATAAAATTAAAAATTTCATTTAGGATGAGTAATTTTGATGATGTGATGATGAGCTGTTTGAAATACGAAAAACCATAAATGAATGAAAGGCATATTTCATTAATAGCAATTATTAGCGAACATGTTGGTTGATTGTTGTTTGAGTGAGTTGGAAAGATTAGCGCGGCAAATGAATATATTATTTCAATTCGAATTAATAATTTTTACTAATTTATTAATCATTTGCAAATTATCATTATTTCGCACAATTTTTACATTTGAATTAATTCGCTTAATTCAGAATTTTATTGCGAGTTTGTGTAATAGATGATGCATTTACACTTTTATAGCATTTTGTAGTGCTGGAAAAAAAAATCATATTTGCAACATATGATTTAGTCACTGTAATAGTTAAAGAAGTACTGCTAGCACCTGTTGACATCAATACTGTTATTAAATAGGATAATCGAGTTAAAATTTTTTCATTTCTATGCAAATAGCATTGGTGTAAGTTGAATACCGGTGCGTGTGGAAAACTTCAACACCATTATTCAGTTAGCTATTTAAATTGAAGTTTTATTTCTGCAAACGCGCGCACATCATCACTGATTGAAATATTAAAATTTGTTAAGAGTTATTTTTAAAAGTGCTACTACTACTACACTTTCAAATTTCACATTCAAATATGCATTGCGGTAAAAATAGGGTCAGAGGTGAAGTAACGTGATATCGCGTACGTGTCTGCATGCCTGCATGTATGTATGCATGTATATTGCTAATCATTTTTTAATAATTTTAATACATTTCCATTTATAATATATACAAAATAATATTGAATAATATCAATCATTCAATTCACATTAACATTTTTTAGTTTCAAAAAAAAAATTACATTTTTTTTTAAAATTAAAAAATCAATGAAATTTTGGAAGAAAAAAAAAATTTTTTTTTTCCAACAACATTTCCAAAAAAAGCCATAAAGATCATTTTCATTACTTTCTGATCACTTTAATAATTTGTTATAATTAAATGTGAAAAAATTTTTTGATTATTTACCAAATGGTTGGTTGGTGCATGAAACAGCACAATTATTATGGAAATAGCCATTTTCATGATGCCGCAACGACGAGCGTCAATTCACTCGGTTACCGTGGTGACGACACAAAATCACTTCAACCAATTTCCACTCCGTCCACCGTCCACGTCATCATTTCATTTCACCCTCCCTGATGAAAAGTAATTTCGTTTGGAAAAAAAATAATTCATCCATTCCGCTCGCTTTTCACCTTTCATTTTTCACGTTCACTAGCATTAGGATGTGTGTAGCTCACAGGTACACACATACTTACCTATTATTACTTCACTTCACACTACCTCTACCATATGATGGCATTCGTCTCATTTTCATTTGCTAATTATAATAAGCAAATGAATTATGAATGAATTGCAAGCAACAAATTCTTACTCTTTCGTAATTTCATTTAGAACAAATAATTTCACACTTGTCAAATGGTTGATTATTTCTGTTTTAAAATTTTTTCAAAAGTTTTGTCCACACTTCATTCGTTTGCATAGTTTTGCAATAGTTGTGATGCTAGGATAAAAAAAAAAAAATTGAAATATTTTATCACGAAGGAAGATATTAGAGTTGTGTTCTATTAGAGAATGCTTAATTAAAATTATTAATAGAGTAATTAAAAATAATTTTATATTCGTATTAAATAGGATGCATTTGTAAATTGTTAAATACTGTTTAATAATCTGTCTTACAAAATTTATAATTTCAGAATGCTGCGGCATTTTTCTCTGCTGAAAAATAAGCTTAGCAACTATTCCGATCGATCAGTCGAATAAAAATAGCAAAGTTATCAATTGTGAAAAGGTTATCAGTTGAAGTGAGTGAAAAGATTATCAGTTATCAGTCAATGTTATCAGTTAAGGCATTTTTATTAATCAATTGTTTCATCAATCGAATGAAAATTCAATTTAGCAATCAACTCATCGTAATTTCATTTGTATTGATTGTTGGGCGAAATTGAAGTTACTATTTCAACTTATCTTGTCACTTTTTCCTTCTTCACAATTTCAAGTAATATTTTAAAAACTGAGCAAAATTCTGATAATTTTCAATTGAATTGTTAGTTATTTGAATTAATTAAAATTTAAGTGATACTTGAGAGTATCACGTAAATTAAATTTTGCAAAAGGTCAATTGGATTAGTCAAATGTAGGATGTCCTAATCATATTACTATTCCACTATTCCCCTCTCTTCCTCTCTCTCTCTCGCTTTCTCTCTCTCTCTTCCTTTATCTCTTGCCATATCTTATTCTAGAATTTTACTAAATAATGCTATAACAGGTTTTATTTTTTCCTTCAATCGTAATTAATAATAACCTTTTGAAATTTGTAATTTAGATAATTCAATGATGACAGATCGATGTGCGCCTGACGACGACATCATCGAATTTTTGCGCAGTACCGATTTCGATGTTCGTTTACAAGTAAGCGCCTATTTTGCAATAACACCAAAAAGTTTCGGTAAAAATTAGTGAAGAAAGAGAAAATGACGAATTCAATTTAATGTAGCAAAATAGATGATTTAATGATTAATAATAACTCTTATGCAATTCAAAAATTGCAATTAAAAATTCATTCTCGAAAATATTTCCTGCGCTATTTTGAAAATAATTAATAATTTATGACATCAAAAAAAAGAAAAGTAAAAATAGCAATGGATAAAATAAAACAGCCGAAAGTATGAATGCTACAAAGGCATCATTTTTCTTCCTTCCTCACCTTTAGCGCAATCTTGTGAATTTTTCTAATTGTTATAGAAAAAAAAAAAGTTGACCTTAAATACGACCGTTTGTTTAATCCCTGAAATTGTTTGCATGCAAAAAGAAGGTCAACATCTTTGAGCATTATCGTTGAATTTTGTCTATTATTTCAGAAAAAAAAAAGTGAGCGGGCGAGAGCAAGAATTAGTGAGAAATTAAAATTTAAACTAGTAAAATAGTAGTAAAAATTTCAATAATAATAATAAAAATTCAAAATTAGAAATGAAATCTAACATTTATAATGATAATAATAATAATGATGAAAAATTTTCAACAATAACTAACAATATATGTTTTAAACTAAAATGAAAAATGGAAATTAAAGCAATACTAGAAGACTGAAATTAAAATTTTAATAATAATTAATCATTATAATTAATAATAGAGAGGTTGAAAAGAGAAATCTCAAGAAGCCTTTCAGACAATAAGTCGTTTAACAGCTTGGATGAAAAATGATTCACAATGGTTTGCAAAATTTGTCAGAAAGGGTGATTTGTGCAAACAGCTCGAGCAACTCCTGCTGGATGATCGTTGGGAGGTGCAACATCAATGCATCAAATTTCTACACGACGCTTTGCCAACCTTTGGAAATGTAAGTTAAATTAGCAAATTTAACAAGTAATTTACTGTAAAATTAACGAGTAACGAGTACAACGCTTTGCCAACCTTTGGAAATGTAAGTTAAATTAGCAAATTTTACAAGTAATTTACTGTAAAATTAACGAGTAATTTACATATACAAGCAAGCAGCTAACCATTATAAGCATAAAACGTTGTTTTTTTTTTCTTCGCTTCCTTAATTATTGTAGCTGTAAAATTTACCACTTCCTCCTTCATTCATTCAGCAATTATTTTTAGCGTTATTTTAATAAATTTCAAATTTAATTTTTCACAAATTTCATTTGTGCTCATTTTACGGTTACGCAAAAGGCAAAATTATTATTGCCAATCAATTGCTAATCAATTTGATAGTATCAAAGAGAAAGAGGAAAAGCGCGGAAAGCAACAATTACATGAAAATTTCCATTAATTTTAAATTTTTAAATTGGACACAGTGATTAATTAATTAAGCAATCAAGATTATCTAGTTGGAATTAATGAATTGAAATTCAAAGTTTCTCTCGATAAGGCAAATTTTTTGAGGCAAAAGTGCAATATTCAAATTTTCATCTGAAATTAGCTTGAAATGACGGGAAGAGGAAAACTGGATGAGGGAAATCTTTTTTTTTTTCTATCAAAATTAATAAGCATACTAAGTGGTAGTCAAAATTAAACTCCCGAATTCACTTCTAATTTAATTTGATGAATTTAAATTTTATCAATGAACTAAAATTGAGTTACATGAAAGTTTAGTGCTGCCTGATGAATTAACCATTGCTCTATTGGCGAAGTGATTTTAATGTGATAAATTAAGTTTAACTGGTAATAATTTGAAGTAAATTGCCTAACACTCGATACTATCTTGCTGAATGGCAATGGAACACTTTAAATTTCAGTAAATAACTGTCAACTTTGTTGCTATTTGATAAGCGGCTATGCTCTCATTGAGAAATTTAAAAATGGAAAATGATTAAATTCAATTTCCATTACGTGCATATCAGCAACATTTTCAATCGTTTTCATTTCACTACAAAATTATCATACTTTTTTAGATGCGGCATTTCAATCTATTAAAAGCAAAGTGGTACCATTATGGCAGTAAGCAATTTGCAATTAAAACCTGAAATTTAAAATAATTTTTATTTAAGTATTTGGAATGGTGCATAACTTATTTGCTGCCATCTATTGTGATCAAATTGGGTAGTCCAAGGATAACGATACGTCGAATAACAAATCAAATGCTGATAGCTTACCTGAAATTACAACCTAATGCTTTAAATGCTATTCAGGTAGATTTCTCTTCATTTTGTCGGCAATAATATTTTGCAAAAAAAAAAAAATTTCAGTAAATAACAAATTTTGCTTTTTTTTTTCTCCAAAAAAAAAGAACTAGCCGATAAGACATCTTTTTTTCTTCGCTATTATTGCCAAATAATTCAATTATTGCCGTGTAATCGAATTATTCATTCATTTTTTGCAACGACTAGCAACATCGAATAGCAACAAATTAATGGAATGTACTGGAAAATATCAGAATTCAATAACTTATTCCTTCCTTTCACAGAAAGTAATTGCAAATTTGCTATTGGACGATGAAAGTGATGCGCAAGTGAAAGATGAAGTGTTACGTGAAATTCCAAATCTTATGAAAGCTGAAAGTGTTAATGAAAATTGGAGGATACTGATCGGTTGCCTAGTCGATATGCTGCTGCATACGGTTTCATCGGAAAAGCGTGAAAAAATTATCCGTCTACTTGCTCACTTCAACGGTTTGTTGTTCTAAATTGTGATAGGAGAACGATCACGTATCACGTAATTGCCATAGTAAACTATGCGTTACGTGTCACGTCATTGCAATGATTTGCTTATATCGTACTACGATATAACAATTACATATTCAAATAATTTGAGAGGTGAAATTTAAACCAAAATTCATACATGAAATTAGTAAAAAAAAATTAATGCGATTTTTATCCTTTTAATTTCCAATTAATGTAAGAATTTTTCATTTCGTTGAATGAAATTAATTTCATCAAAGAATTGAAATTTCTAATTTCAATGAAGAATTAAAAGGATGAGGGAAGTAAGATTGTCTGCTTGGCGTATTTTTATGATCGTAAATATATTAGCAAAATATGATTACTTTATAAGATTCTAGCAAGAATTAGTAAAAATATGTTTCAACAAGAAACTCAATTGTCTCCTAAATAATTATTAAAATTAATTTGGTAGAATTAATAATTAATTACCGAACACTGTATGCGATTGCAATTTGCATCAAACAGTAGCCGCATTTAATTGTTTTTTTTTCACAAAATTTCCCCACCTTTTATCCAATGCCAATTTTTATTCAATTTCCTTTTTTTTTTAGTGTATTTGAGTAGGATAAAAATGCAGAATGTTGTGTCAGAATTAACAAAAAAGCAATACGAAACATATAGGAAGCATGAGCAAAGGATTTATGAAATAAGCGAAACTATGAAAGGTTTGCTTTTTAATTTAAATTTAAACTTTCTTCCTCCTCTTAAATGCTCTTTAAATTATTTATGCGAAATGAATTGATCAATTCTTTTTTTCCTTTTTTTTTACCCCTTCCTACTACTACATGTATAATGCACGAATATTTTCAAGTTAATTAATCTAAGGAAAATTTTTCAAAATAAACAAAAAATTAAACTTCGTTTTTTCTTCTTCAATACATTGTATTTGAGTATCACTCAATAAGATGGGATAATTTTAGAATGTTTTAAAAATAAGGAAAGGTTTGCACCACCAAGTGATGCCGAACTACGATATCGCTTTGGTATCATACCAAAACAAACAAGTAGCATGCTGAATAATGAAACTGATTCAGCAGCGCGAATTATTGCACTTGAACAGGTCTGTAAATTAATTTATAATTTTAAATTATATTCTACCTTAGTTTTAATTTTATTAGGTTCTTGTATTTGAAATAAAATTTACAAAGTATACTCTAACGAATAGTACGTAAGACAATTTTTTCCTTCATTTTTTATTTTTAAAATTGACAACATACAAATAATATAAATTTTGAAATCTTTTTAGATAAGTAAAATTATGAATAAAATAACACGTGAAGATGCGCGTAAATTTGCTGCACATTTGCATTCATACTTTCTAACATTGGAAAACGTATTGGATGATTTGAATTTTAAAGTTGTCGCATGCTGTTTGAGCGTTCTTCGTTTGACGTTGGAGAAAATTGGACCGCTTTTAGCACCGTACACACAAGTTTGTTTGTTTGTTTGTTAATTCTTTTTTTTTTTTTAATTTTTTCAAAGTGAAAGTTATGCGTGGTGTGTTAGAAGTCTTAAATTGAAATGCACGTTTGAATAAATTATTGCGGATAAAATTTTATCACCTAACTTAAAAAATTTATTTAACAATGTAATTTCCTCTTGTTTGATTTTTCTGTAGCACCTCTTTTTCTATCATCTAATTAATTAGTGCTAATTCTTTGATAATGATGGAATTTTTGGTGATAATAATGATGAGAATGAAATTTTTGGAAGTTTTCATTTGCATCCTATCAACTTGAATGTAAAATATGCAACAGTTTAATGAATAATTAACTATTATTGAAATTTCATTTTGTTGCAACTCCAAGTTGTTCTACGCAATTTTGTGCTAATCAGCCGCAATCTCAAGTTTATCCCTCATGAATAACTTTTCAAATATTTTTTTCAATTAACTTTTCACGTTATAAGTTTTATTAAAATTTCTAGCAAATAGTTGGCTTAATTTCAAAACATTTTGGCAATCAAAAGTGCGCAATAAAACAACAAATTATGGCAATTTGTATAATAGCAATGCGGAATTGTTCACCGAAAAGTGTCCTATCATATTTGTATGTTTACGCGGAACATCAAAGTTCACGTATTCGTGAAGAGGTCACACACTTCCTCACTAATTATTCATATTAAGCAAAACAAAAATATTACTAAAAATTTTGAAAATTTTGACACTAATTAAACTTTTTTATGCAATTAACCAATTTTTTTGTCACAATTTTCAAACAATTTTAAATTTTATTTTCATGCAAAATTTATAATTCGATTGTAATTTAATAATGCATTTAACATTTAGCATAAATTAATTTGTTCATTTTTTTGCTCAGTAATTTACGTCATGCGTGCAAAAAAAAAAGTATGAAATAATCAATCATTGCACATATTTCATTAATTAATTTTTTTTTTAATTTAACATATTTTTTTTTGGTTAGTTGGATCTCTTTTTTTTTTTAGATTTTAAATATTATGACAGTTGCATTGCTTACATTCGATTCGAACCTCATAAATCAAAAGGCAATTGCTGACGTTGTCATACCGTTACTTGCTGATGAAAAACGACGTGTTAGGTATGAGTAATTAGTGATTTTTTTTTTTAAATTTTTTCTATTTTAGGAATGCCAAGCAGAAAACGTGTGCTACAGTTAATTGTGTGAAATATGTTGGCTTGCGCAATACGATAATTTGAAATTGCCGAAATTTATTTCGAGAATTTTCAATTATTTGCCTAAAGCAATAAATTACGGAGAATTGGCAAAACTTTGCAGTTTTTTAAAAATTTTCCATTTTTTTTTAATTTGAATTTTAATCATTTGTCTAGGTTGGCTGCATTTGAGCTGTTTGCCGTTTTTGCGCATTTATTCAGCAATTCCATCAAACGTTTGCTTAAATCAGTGTCAAATTTGGAGCAAAAAGATCACGCTTACGGACTTCTAAGTGCTGTAAAGGTTTTTTTTTTGTCATTAAAATTTTTTTTTTTGCAAAGAATAATTTAAAAATAATGGTGATCAAAAGAAAAATTCTTACTCAATTAATTTATACTTCAAATTAATTTTTATTCAAAATCTAAAGGAGCGAATATCACGGAAAACATTGCCAAAGATACGTCCTAATGGTTTAATTGAATATGCAATTCCACTTGCTGTTGATATTTCAATAAATAGAGATGGTTGGCGATCGTTGAAAATGGAAAATTTAGATTATGAGTGGATTATGAGTGGTAGTTGCGGATCGAGCAGTATTCCCTCCAGGTTACTCCTTATTGTCAATTTTGCATTTTATGCAAAAATTGCAAATGATACAGTAAATTTTTAGTGAAAAATTAAGTTTAGTTGAAGTTTTCGAAAAATTTCACCATGTATTCCCTCCAGGTTACTCCTTATTGTCAATTTTGTATTTTATGCAAAAATTGCAAATGATACAGTAAATTTTTAGTGCAAAATTAAGTTTAGTTTAAGTTTTCGGAAAATTTCACCATGTATTCTCTCCAGGTTACTCCTTATTGTCAATTTTGTATTTTATGCAAAAATTGCAAATGATACAGTAAATTTTTAGTGGAAAATTAAGTTTAGTTAAAGTTTCCGAAATTAAAATTAAATTGCAGAACCACATTGCAATCAGTTGGTTCGGCGGAAAAGCAACGACATCTTTCATCCTCGTCAATTGCGATTGCGGAGAATGGTGCATCAGCGGAAAGCGTCCAATCAATTGCTGTTGATGATGATGATGATGATGGTGAAATTTCATGGAATGAAAATTGCAGTGAGATGTTGGAAGAGTTGGAAAATGAAAATATACCGGCAAACAATACGGTCTTTTGTGCTTTCCGCTTTTTTTTTTTTTGAAAAATTAGACTTAAAATAAACGAGTGCAATTTTTAAAGTAATTTTGTAACTGTTATTTTTAGCTTAAAAAAAATTTTTTGCTATTTTTAGCTTTAAATAAAGCTTAATTTACACTTAACCACTCCTATTATCAGATCATAAGGAAAATGATTTTTCGCTTTTATAGCTCCTTATTTTAAACTTCATTTTCACCCCACTCTTTACACCATATGATGAGAGAAATTAAAATGAAAAGGTAATTTTAAGCTTTTCTTAACGCTGGAGCTTTAAATTTGAATTCATTGAAAGTAAAATGAGATTATTTCATTTCTATAATTAATGAAATGATAGCTTGCAGAGGGGATCGACAAAGGAAATACCGTGCCCCGATGATTGTTTTTACAACAAGCTTAATGGTTTGTCAAATTTAATTCACCACTTCAAATATTGCAGTTATTTGTTGCCAAATAAAAAAATACAAAAACGAAAATCTCGTAAATTTATTTATTTTACGGAAAACAATCTTTTTTGCTATTTTTTCAAATTTATCTATTTTTTTCAAATTAAAAAAATTATTTACCGACTAAGAAACGTGCACAATTATTTGTTCATTGTTATTTGCTTCTTTGTTTGTTATTTATTTACTTACTTACTTAATTAATTAAATAATTTATTTATTTATTTATTTATTTATTTATTTATTTATTTATTTATTTATTTATTTATTTATTTATTTATTTATTTATTTATTTCTTTATTTATTTATTTATTTATTTATTTATTTATTTATTTATTTATTTATTTATTTATTTATTTATTTATTTATTTATTTATTTATTTATTTATTTATTTATTTATTTATTTATTTATTTATTTATTTATTTATTTATTTATTTATTTATTTATTTATTTATTTATTTATTTATTTATTTATTTATTTATTTATTTATTTATTTATTTATTTATTTATTCATTTATTTATTTATTTATTTATTTATTTATTTAATTTATTTATCCATTTATTTAACTTTTACTGTTTATTTATTTTATTCATTTACTACGTATTCACTCGTTATCGATTTTTTATTTACTGTCATTTATTTATTCATTGCTGTTTTGAAAGTCATTCGGAAAGAAAAATAACCATTATATTAGAAAGGCTGTAATCCGTTTCGTGTGGTCAGTACCGTTCTTATAATTGGGACAGAACAAAAAAACGAAAAATAAAATTATAAATAAATTATTCGAACTTATTTTATTATTTTATCAAACAATTTTGCGCTATCTATGCTTAATTGTTGCTAATCAGATTTGTATGATACAAGAATTTTAAGCATTTTAAAGCAAGGAACTCCTTTTTTTTTCATTTCTAATAAAATTACCCATTCAGGAAGTAGTGGGCAGCAGGAATATTGGAGCGATAAACTGGTAAGTGACATTTTGATTTTTTGAGAAAAAAAATATCGCAGTTTTCCAAATTAACAAAAGTTTACAGTTAAAGCTGGTGATTGAAATATTCCATTGTTTAATTAAAATTAATACGTGGATGAACAAATGTGCATTTTTCTCATTACTCTCGTTTCTACGGAAATTTCATTTAAATTGATCATTTCGAATTATTTTTTGAAAAACTTCATCGGCAGTTTGAAATAGCAAATGGTGGCAACTCACCTGTAAGTAGCCTAATTAATCTCGATCAATTTCCGCCAACAAATAAACTTTTTTTGCTATTTCAATTATTAGAAAATATTTTGCAGCACTCACATTCGCTAAATCGAATTCGATTAGACAAATTACAAATAAATGAGAAAAATTTAAACAATCAAACAGCCTACAATGATAATAGTACGAATCATAAAAGTGCGACAAAAGCGCTCACAAAGGAAAATTTTGTCGAAAATGGGTTTGTCTTGGATTTATTGAAGAAAAAAAACACATTTATCAATAAATAATTTTCATCAATTAATGAAATGATTTACACAAATTCAGCAAATTTGCATTGAGAAAGTAGGAAGAGAGAGAGAGAGAGAGAGAGAGAGAGAGAGAGAAAGAGAGACGGACATTGCAAGAAGCTTCGCATTATCGCATGTAAAAATTAAATTAGCTTATTTGAATAAGAGTTTTTGAAAGGAAACAGAAATGATGGAAGCATTGGAGAATCAAAGTATGTAAGATATTTGAATTTAAATAATTGAAGATTATTGCATTTGTTTTTCCTCAAATTAGATTTAGCTTCGCGTTATTTGTAACTTTCATTTCAAGTTACATACAAATGATTAAATTTAAATAAACGTTTCTCTAAATGATAAAGTGATAGGTAATGATTAATGATGTGAAGTGTGAATTCAGATTTGCTAACGCAAAACTTAACAATTTGAATGGAAATTTTGTGACCAACAATATTTCGCAATGCGGGAAAATTGCACACCCAAATGATTTACCTATTAAACCGTTAAAAGCTGGAAATTGCAACAACCGTATGTTATTCTCATAAATTTCAAATTTCAATGATATGCGTAGTGATGAACGATGATAATTATTGATGTAGGTGAAATTAAGCTAAATTCATAGCAGTGATATGATTATCGATAAATCGATCGATCCAACAATCAATCTATAAATACTGGATTGGCGGCTAACAGAAAAAGTTCTTATGTAACCATATGATAGAGATAGTTTTTGTGCAATCAATTAATTTCCGGTTATGCAACATCTAAGCAGCATTTTCGTCACTTCTTTTTTTTTTTCATTTTTGTAATTCAAATTTAAATGCATCCAGATCACCATTTTGTTGATTATCAAAGCAATGAATTGTTAGCACTTTTCACCTGAGTAACCTAGGAAGCAATTTGGTTTCAAAACATTTAATTAATTCATTGCGTCACTATTTAATTAGCTTTAATTATTTAGCTAAATTTAATTTTCTGTTATTCCTAGCGCAGTGCTTAAGCATGAGTTGTAGGTGTTGATCATTGCAGATTATGCACCATCTGAACCAGCAATACCCACTCGCTCTCCTCAATCATCTGTGCGAAAAAGCATTAGTCATCAAAATTTAGCTTCATCATCAAAAAACACCGGCGGCATTCCTCCGGTAAATTTAAAAATTTTTTTTTATTGAAAATTTGAAATAGAAGTGAAAAGCAAGGAAAAAAAAAAGAAGCATTCAGTAAAAGTGAGCAAAATTTCACATTATTCAATTTTTCACCAAATATTACCACTTCTTATCGTTCTATTTTGAAAATGTTTCAAGGAATTTTAGTGTGCGAAGGCTTTTTTTTTCATTTTTCACTTTCATCTAATTAATGTTTGCATACGTAGAACACACGTAGTTTTGCCATACAATAGTTCGTGCACTGTAATATTTGAAAAGTTTTTTTTTTTTTTTTTTTTTTTTTTAGCGTACTCATGCATCAACTAAAAGGAATGAAAAAAGTAGTGTGCCGTTCAAATTGAAGTCCGCTTCATCGCTGCGCAGTATCACGTCAAATTCATCATCGATTGCAAGCGTATCAAGACGTGGAAAATGCGTTCAAAATGTTGAAGCGTTATTGAAGAATCCCGAATGTTCACTTAATCAAGCAATGCAAAAATTTGATGCGGAAGATTGGTACGCATACGTGTACGTGTATGTGTGTTGTGCCAATTGTCAAACGCAAAATTATTTACGTTTCCTTCTTTCAACCTTTTGTTTCAAATTTTTCAGAATTTTTTTTTTTAAACAAATTAAACATTGATGATAATTAGTGAAACAACAATTAGTTAAGTATTAAATATCAGAGTTAATCAACGGTTCTTTTCCTCACTTTTAAGGAATGAAAAACTTTGTGCTATCGAGATGATCACTGCTTTAGCTGAACTATCACCACGTGTTATTGCTGATAATATTCATCCGGTTATTATGAAATTACTAAATGAATGTAAAAATTTACGCTCAACTGTGTCACGGGCAGCTATTTCATCATTTGCAGTTTTATTTGAAAATCTTAAAACAATTATGGATTCGAAGATTGAAAAAGTAATGTTTGTTGGTGTTGAATTAATGTGTAATTTTGAACGATTTCAGTGGGTCAAATACTTTTATCATCTCCACTCTGTCTCTAACGACACTTTTTGATTTTGTTTTTATCTAAAAAAAAAATTAAATTATCAATTAGGAGCTACCCACCATCAACATCCTTCACGGTGCTAAGAAATCATTTTGTCAAGTTTGCACAACTTTTTTGGCAGAAATTGTCAAGAAAGTTGAGTGAAAGAAACAAAGAAATAAATTGTGGAAAGGGCTAAAAAGTTAAGCGAAGAAATTTAAACAAATTTATGCACAACTATTGATGTGTAATTTTGAGGATGAAATTTACCAAATGAAACTTATAAACAGAACAAGTTAGCGTGATGGATCCATTAGGTGGTAAATTTCAATAAAATTACAAATGATGTAAAATATGTGCAAACGACTTTTAAATAACGTAGAGGGCTTGTTCAGTAGACTTTTGAAATGTAATTAATTTAGATATGCTCTGTATTGATGCAAAAAGCCGGTGATGTAAGTAATGCATTCATTCGTGATGATGCGACAGTTGCGCTTGAAACAATGATCAAATATGTTTCACCTGGACGATCACTGAATGCATTGGTTGCTGCTGGCACTAAGTAAGAATTTTTTGCGTTAATTAGTAACCTACAAAAAAACACTTAATTAACAATCTATCATATAATGTCAGTTAAAATTAGCCATAAAATGCAACAACAAAATTAAAGAAGGGACAATGACAAGCCTGAATTTGGTAAAAAATCAAAAAAAAATTCTATGAAACCATCATTTTATATAATTAGAAGTCAGCTTAAGTTTAAACAATTTTATTTCTAATATAATCCTTTTCTCAAATTTATTTTCATCCCTCTTGCCATACAATATAATTTTCTCTCTGCGGCATTTACACATATGCAAATTAAGGAAACTATTTTATCAAGTGTAACAAAATCATGCCGATCGCCTACTATCATTAAATTACGACAGTTAGCTAACCGTGACAAAAATGTGATTAAGCATTAATTAATTTAAAATTATGATGAATCGTTAATTGTAACAAAATTACGGTAAATCACTAATTATTTTAAAATTAGGACGAACTTTTTGTAACATTTGGTTAAAAATTACTGCAAAACTTTCATGAGAAAAGAAGAGCAGTAAAACTAGCATTCTGCTAATTTGCAAATTTCTTCAGAAGCAAAAGCAATACAGTTCGTGCGTGTTGTGCAAATTTAATGGTAAAACTGCTGGAACGTGTAGGTCCTGTGAATGCCATCAGCGGCGTTGAATTTCCACGTTTTGTCACGTCTTTGTTGCTATTTGCTAGGGATGCAAATGTAGCAGTACGACAAACTGGAAAATATGGCATAAGGCTGCTTAGTCAGGTATGCGTATCACGATTCCAGGATTCCGAAAGACATACAAGTCACCATGATTCCGAAAAGGAAAAGTGAACTTCAAGTTTTTTCAAACATAAATTATTATAAATTATCATAAATAAATTATTATAAATAAATTAACATAAATTATCAAAATCAAACGAATGTGACTTAATTTAAATTTTTGCAGAATAATGAATTATTTGATGATGCCATACGCAAAAATTTGAGTGAAAATGAACGTGAGAATTTATGTGAAATACTTGAAACTATAAATAGAAGAGTAAGTGTAGTTTTCGCTTCTGTGCTTTTTTTTTCAAATTTCAAATTTTCAATTCTAATTTATTTTAACAAATGAAAAGAAAAATAGGGAAGCATCGTAAATGCTGTCTGAATTGATCGTTCGTTAAAATTGTCTGATCATTTTTTTTCTTTTTGATTGCCTTTTAGGGTTTGGAAGAAAGTAGCATTGGTGCATCATCACTATCGCTCGGATCAATTCGTCGAAGTGGCAGTTTGCGACGATCGGCCAATAATGGACGAAATGCGCCAACGGTGTCACAAGGAGCGCAACAGGAATTGTCCAACATTCGAAACAATCTTATTGCTAGCGAGTAAATTTTTCACAAAATGAAAAAAAAAACCAAAAAACAATTATTGCTGTTCTTTTTTTTTCAAAAAAATTTTTTCATACTTTTTAAATGCATTTATCATATGATCGATCGTTTCGGCGAACACTTTAAACACTTTCTTCGTGCGAAACAAATTTCTATTATCATTGAGGAAGCTTTTTTTTTTTTTAAAATAATTATATTAATAATAATTGACTAAATTTTTCAAAAAAAAAAGTCAAATCAACCAATCAACCAATGTAATTCATTGGTGAATTTTTTTTTTAAATGAATTATAATGAGTGAGAGTATAAATTAGGAGATGTGAATGAAGAATTATGAGAAGGAATTTATTGTGGCAGTTGATTGCATAATGAAAACACTTTTTTTTTCCTAAAACTATCATCGAAGTGTTTATGATATAATTGGAAAAAAAATTGTTCATTTTCTAATGAACTAATTTGAGTCGAGTTTTTGCTAGTCGTACTAAATTTTGCAATTTTATTTTCTTAATTTTTTTTTTAAGATGGGAACAGCGAATTAAAGGTTTGAAAGAATTCTCGGAGATGGTAATGCGAAATGATCGAGTAGCACTGTCGGATACAAAAGTTTTGGGCGCATTTGTCGGCCGCACATCAGATATCAATTTTAAAGTATCAGTTGCAGCTATGGAAACACTCATCAGCATTCTTCCAACACTTTCGCCGTACGTACATACTGTTATCATTTTTTGTTGCAAACACGTTTTTTTTTTCATTTTTTTTTCTCCATCATTTAGGATGAAACGATTTGAAACAGTGTGAAACAAAAATTAAACAATTTCATCGCTTCGAACAAAATACACCGTTTGTTAAAGGAAGTAATAAATGCTGAAACAGGCTGTTGCATATTATTAAAAATTCAAATAGCATTAATTCATGCAGCTATGTGGAATAAGTAATTATCCGGTAAATGTGCTGCGAAAATTTTAACAAAACATACCTTACAACATGAAAGAATAGTGAGAGATGAGAGATCATGAGGCGCAAATGTCTTTTAGCTTACTCATATACCACAAATGTCACAGATGATCATGCCATAGGTGAGAAGCCAATTCATGGATGGATAAGAAGTCGAGCCGTGCCCGATGATATGCTGCATGATAACTTATCCATACGAGAATGCCACACTGAAAAATTCTCATTAAATCATTTTTTCATTCATAATTTTATTCGCATTGATAATTTAAGGCATTTCTCAAATGGGACATCGCTGAAAACAGTGCTTTATCAGCTGATCAACTCATTGATGTCACATTTGGCTAGTCGTAGTGAGGGACATCGACAACATGCTAAATTGTGCTTTGAAGAAATTACAAAATATATCGGTAGCTATTGCTGTCATATTTTTCAAAAATTTTTAAATAAACAGTAGCAATAGAAGAAAGAAACAATTAGTGTGCTAAAGTATTCATTGAATTATTATGAAGCAGCCAAAACAAACTTTTCAAATTATTTTCTATTGATAACTTGAATAATAAAAAAAAATTTTGAATATTTCGAATTTTAATAGTAACATCTTAATTTATAAAAATTGTTTTGTTGCAGAAAATGTCGTCCTTCTTGCACCATTTGCTGCTACAACAAAGCAAGCTAATGTGAAGCAAAAACCATTTATGTTGCATACACTTAGCAGTAAGTGAATGTATTTCTAGTTAAATTTAACTGAATGTATTTCTAGTTAAATTTAACTAACTATTTAAATTTTTTCTTCACTTTTTTCTCTTTCATCTCCTCCTTCAATGACGTAACTGTTTGAAGCAAAAGTGAAAGAAAAAGTTGCACATTTTAATTTGCATTGATCAATTTTGCTAATTGATTGTAAAACAAAAATTCACTATTTTAAAATTCATCACATGTACATTTGAAAAATTTCTAGGATTGATCGAGTCGGTGTATGCGATTAAGCCACGACAGGTGGAAGCAGTAGGTCTTCCGGTGCTTTGGGAATTGCTACGAACACCGCCACGATGTTGCAGTGATCCGGAAGTTCGAGATGCTGCTCGTCATTATGCTGCTACAATGGCACAATGCTTTGGCACTAAAACACTTCTAGAACTGTCCACATTTCGGATTAATCCAAGTCAGAGGAAAGCTTTACAGGAACTAATTTCCTGATCCTGTTTGAGCAAGGAAAAAAAAACACTCCGTCAATATTTATTGGAGTAACATGTTTGAAATGAATTAATTAGCAAATCATTCGCTCTTCCACCTCAAATAATTGTAGCAGAAAATAAATTTAATTTAGAAGGAAAATATTTGTGAACATTTTCAATTTCAATAAAATACACATCAAAATGTGAATTAGCGATATTTAGCAAAAAATTGAATAGTTACCTCATCATAATGGACACCTGGAGATTGTGCACACATCACTTGTGCAATGAATTCATTGATGAATTTTCATTTTTCCTCCTATCATTGTTCCGCACGTTGTTTTTTGTTTGCTTTTTCATTATTTGTCATTTGGCATTGCTAAGTGATAAAATGTGTTGAGTGTGATTTCGAGATGAAATAAAAGCTTGTTGAACTTTACAATGCACTCAAAGATTTCTTCTAAGTATGTCATGGTAATTAATTTTAAATATTTATTGTAATACGTGAAGCAATTAATTGTCAACAAACAGAGCACAACGTAACTTTGATGAATATACTTAAAATCAAATTCATTAAGCATTTTCCCTAAAATTATTCGTTATTCACACAAGCTGAAATAATAAAGTCGAAAATTATATAATTGGAAATGATTAAATTATGAATAATATTAAGTTTGCTATAAACATTGAGTAAGAGTAATTGCTACGCTCAGTTCATTTATCTCGAAATATAAAACGTCCACTGATTTTCACCAGAATTTAAAACAAGTCTGAATGACTTCCACATCGTTCCCCCTTTCCATTTTCAGGTCGTTGACGGTGGTGGGATAAACGTTTTCACTCCGACTACCCTTCGAGCTGTAGGAGAAGTGATCGCATTGCCGGGTTATTCTTTTGCATCACAAGTTGATGTGGGTTGTTTGAGAATGCCGCCGAAGTCGAAGTAAGTGAAATTCCAATAAAAATTTTGCATAAAATTTGAAATCTGGACCTTATAACAGTGACATTATGACACAATGCTTTACAGCATTGACCTTGTTCTTGTGATCTGCAATTGTAAGTTGTAGGTTCAGTTGTACTTTTCTCGTGTTGTTCTGTGCTACAATGTAGGGTATTTAAAGTTCCATAATTTTAAATTCAAATTTTCTATTTCCGTCTAATTAACGATGTATTGGAGGTAGTACATTTAGTAATGCACTTTTATCAGATTTTTCAATTCATTTTATAGTCACTTGCTGCAAAATTACTTCTTTCTTTTCTGTTTATTGTTCGTAAAAAAGCACTATTTCTGTTGTTTAAACTCAAAATTTTCAGGTATGTAATAGTGCAATTAGCCAGTGTTATATCGGGTTCTACGCGTATATGGATACGTGAACGAACAGCTGATAAATTCCGTGGAATATTTTATGATCCTGCAAGTAACGAATTTGAATACTTTTACTGTTTTATAAAGTAATTATGGGCATTCATTTGAGCTCACTCACTAACTTTTCTTGGACCATTCGGAAGCGTCAAGGAGCCAGCTCACTTAGCTCGTATATTCGAAAACAAATGTTTAAAATGCTCTAGTGGTGACAAAACTTGAATTACCCTGAAAAATAGTTTAAGTAATTGCTGAAGATAAACACAATTTTGGACTGGCTAGAAAAACATTCTGGTTCAATTATTGCTTTCAAAACACTTATTTATTAAAGAATGATTTTCCATGGGGGATGCTATTTGTTATCCCTTACAGCAGTTTTCATGCTTTCCCCATATACACCGAAACGTGAAAGTTTTTTCCTGACATGTAATGCGCTGCAAAGCAATATGACAATTGGATGGTTTTTATTACATGATAAGAAACACTGCCCTGCTTTATTTCATTAATTCGTCCAATTTTTTCCAACTGCGAATTTTAACAGTGTGCATTTTTTCCAGTTGGACGCGAAGTACTGTTTGAAGAAAAACAAAAGGTGAAAGGAAAAGCAACACTGCCACAGAGTGTAAAGGATCGTTTCAATCTGATATAAGCGAAATATGTTAAAAATCGTAATGGCTTATTTTTTATTCTAATAGGAAATTTGATTGTGTGGAATTCGTGTTGCGGTCATACATATTTATATATAATGTATATATTAATTTATGATGGTTTATGATCATTCGTTTTCATTATTTTATTTTATGTTTCAGAAATACACATTGAGAAGAAACTATTTCCTGTTAATTCAGATTTTTAAAGAAATTGGTTTTCTTTTTTAAGATTCTCTTACTCTTAAAAGTTCACGAATCTTGTCCTTAAGAGCTCTTTTTCCTTTAGTTTTGAATTTCGTTTATGGATACCCACTGTTTTTCTTAGATTTCAGGATATAATATTTGAAAAAATGAGTTGGACAAATTTATTCGTTTTGCTGTTCTGGAAGAAGTCCTTTAATTATAAATACATGCTTGCAATTTCTTTTCGCGCAGGATATCTAAAGTTTATGTCAGAAGTTTATGGTCTCTAATTAACTGTTATTATTTTCTTGAATCTAGTTTAATGAATGAGGAGTTTAATGATAATCGCCGCTCTGTAGATGGTTTTATGTGTAGCTTTTGCAATATTATGCGCTTATGTATATATAATAAAAATTCCATTTCATTTATTATCGTATCTTTATATTTTTGTCATCATACTCGTATATTTGTTCATTTCTTACCTTGTAGTTGGTTGTTAGCTTTTCGACACAATTGAAATCCATTTCATTAATCAGGTATGATTAGATTTATCAACGAAATTATATGCGGGAACACATGATATTCAGGTATCTTTTTTTTCAGGATGGAGGAAGAGCAAATTCGAAATGAATTAGAGGCTAACAAGCGATTTGATATAGTATTTAGAATTTGGATTGCTTTTATAGTGGTACTTACTTCTGTACTTGCATACGTGGTGAAAAGAAGCCTTAAACGTGGCAATACAATTCTTATTGTAGGATTATGCGATTCCGGAAAAACCATGCTGTTTTCGAAACTAATTAATGCAAGTAAGTGTGATGCTAAAATTTGACAATCCTGCAAAATCAATCTACAAAAGGGCCAAAAAAATCCCTGAACATAGAGGGTTTTGTAATTACATAACAAATTTGAGCTGTTATTGAGCCCTCTCGCGGAAGTGATTGTGTTACGTATTTTTTAATCCTAAAATTTCTAATCTCGCAAGAATGTTTTCGAAAGTTACATTTTTACTTATTTCAGAATACAGCCCGAAAACTTATACGTCGTTAAAGGAAAATCGTTGTGAAAACGTATCGATAACAAGTGATATATTGGTTACTTTAGTTGACTTTCCTGGATCTGAAAGGCTTCGAAAGCACCTCTTTACGAATTACTTACAAAAAGTAATTTTTTAATACAGCTAATGTACCCTAATTCACTGCTGTACTTTTCATTGACCTACTGCGTCCAACTTTTATTATTTCTCCGTTATATTCAACTATACATTTCCAAAAAATTTCTTAGAAATTTTTTAACAAAATATAACGCATGAACGATCTGTCCAAATACTTTTGTGAGATGAAAAGTTTTTGGCATTGAGCTTATTGTTTGACAACTTAGAGGTTTAGGAAAGAGTTTGCCGGTAATTCGAAATTTATTTTAGAATCGAAATAGCTTGAAAGGTATTGTCTTTGTTATCGATAGCTCAACGTTTAGCAAGAGATCCCGAGACGTAGCAGCATTCCTTTATGATGTTCTGTATGAGTCAGAAAAAAAAATTCCAATACTTGTGGCGTGCAACAAGCAGAATTGTCCTTTGGCTAAAAGTTCACAGGTATTGGTCGTGTTGTTTTGAAATTTGTTTTCAGTAAACCATTCACTCTCGTTTTGTTTTTCATTGAGACTTGGACAGCTCTTGATTTAATCTTTTTTGTTGTAACATCTAGCTGCTTTTCTTGGTTTAAGAATTAATAGGGTATTGTTTTCTAGATATTTTGAAGTATATCGCGAGTAGTTTCTGGAAAAATTATAAGATTGAAACTTGTAAGATCAATCGTTGAAGGCCGTACGAACGGTGTTGGAGCGGGAATTTGGTTACATCAATGGAACACGTGAAGCAGCTTTGGACTCCACTGATGGGGCAGCAAAAAGGAGAACATTAACTAGTACAGGTATGTTTAGTATTCTGATTTACTACATAAAATATAATGTTTTATAAACGAAAACTGAATTTAAAATCCAGATGGTTGGGTCAAGCGGTTAAAAATTAAGACAACTGTTTCGAGAATTTTCTGGAAATTTCCGATGGTATCAAAGGTTCAAAAGCTTATTTTTTTAGGTAAAAATTTTCGTTGGGAAGATTTATCATCGCTGCGCCTGGATTTTATCGAGTGTTTTGTAAAGGAGAATACTGAAGATGGTGATGATAAATATTGCGAGATTGAAGCAATACAAACGTGGATTGCTGATCTCTGATTACCATCTAACTGAATTTTTAGAAGACATTTCATGTTGTGGTGGTAGTTATTGTTCTTATATTGTTTGTTGTGAATGAATAAAGTTTCAATTATATTTTCACATTTAAAGTTCGTAAGGATATTTGTTTTCGGTCAATTATATTTATTTACTTAAAAGCATGGGCTGCGCCTATTACGAGACTTTATTGAAGATTAATAGTATATCTGTTCTAGTTTTCCTTAAATTTTTTTTTCTAATAACACAAAAATATCTTTGAATTCGTGCTGAATTATGTTATCTTGCCACATTAAGTCAGTTCATAGTTTGGAAATTTTTTTTCTTTTTTTTTTCAATTTTCTAAGTAAAATTATGCCAGGCACGATGAGACAAGTTTTCTTTCTTGAACTGTTTACATTAGTGCCATGGGAGTTGGAATAAAACTAAATGTATTTTTTGTTAGCAGTTTTAACGCGTGTATATGTTAGGATACTGGAGCGTATGAGTTAACTTATTTCAAGTGATCGTTGCTGCTAACTAGACATGTGTTCATGAAATACAGATTTAACATTTCTAGATATTTCTGCATCACTAAATTTGTGAAAATCTGCAAGTCCAGCGAGAAGTAACAAGTTGGGCGGTCAACGGTTTTAGTTTCTATATAACGGAGGTATTCATTTCATTTAAAATTTATTTTTCATGCGTAATGATATTGGTTTCTAAAATTTTTCACTTTTTGCCGGTATCATTCTATCGTGATTATAATTTTGCATCAAAGATGTTATGATCATTTTCTACACGTTCAGAAATTTTTAATTTAGAAATAAGTACGATATGCTTATTTAACAATTACAGATGCCTGGATTAGCTTCGTGTAACATTCAACGGCTTACAGTGCCAAACGTTTGTTTATATATCTCGAAAGCCCTGGCATCCGGACGATGGTGGCCTCAACCACTGTTAGTTTGAAAATTTTCTACAATTATTCTTATATGTTTCTAAGGTTAAGAAATCCGAAAGTTTTTGTTGTCATTAGACTTTTGCTCTTAGAGAAATTTAAAACATTTTGATCTTGCAAATTATGCGGGATATGGGGTCGTTTGTATTCATTTCATTTAGTCCTCGAGGAGTGTGCTATTTTTAACCAAATGCAGTAGTTCAGTTCAAAAAGATGATTTGAAGGCACTTATCACAGTTTTTTTTAGTATTTTCTAATTTGATGAAGTAGAAGTGAATCCTTTTCATTATTTCGAATTGGCAATTGTTTAAGAATTTTTCTCTTTTCTATGAAGTGGAAGTTTTTTTATTAGATTGATAGACTTATCAATTCAGTCATAATCGTAGTGCTTTGGAGTAATTGTTTTAAAAATAAAAAATTTATAGTATTCTGTTTACTTGAAATTAAATTTAATAAAACTCACTTTCATTTTTCCAAAAATTTTAATGTTTGAATCGATACATTATTAAAAATTTTTCTGCACACTTGCTCTGAACAACATTAATGCTTTTTTCAAAACTTTTTTTCTTCCTACGATATAAAGTGGTCTTATAAGTGTAAGAAAAAAAAGCAACTGATTCTTTTTCCTGATATTTTTCATGCTCTAATTTCTTTCTTAATTTTATTCCGTTCTAAAAATGCCCGTTCTTTTCCTTCATTTTCGAATGCTCTTTTCCTCAAACTTACTGATGCCACTGACAAAAATGCAAAGTCATTAATTACATCTTGGGTTTTTGCAGAATTGTTTATTTGTAGGTGAAGTATTGCGTGGTGAGTTTTGCACATATTTCAGGCGAGGTATGTATTGCTGCTGTAATAGTATGTCCTCTTACTTTACTGATATAAGGAAATTGAGGAATTCGGATCCTTCCGAAGGAGCGGAAAAAGCAATAGCCGTAACCAGCACTAATGAACCTGCTGTTATTATATTCGAAGAAAGCGAAGTAACTCTGTCGGATAATTCTAATGCGAAGACATCGTTGCTTGACTTATCACCTGAAAAAGCAGCACCTATTTATGCTAAACCACGTGGAATTGGTAAAAATATTTACAAGACAGAAATTGGTGAAGATGGACAACGTGTAGCAAACTATGTTCTGTTCGAAGATTCGATGGCAAAGGCCAGGGTAGCATGGAAAACATATTCGGAAATGACATCTGAGGAACGTGACATTTACATGGAGCATTTAAAAGCTGTTCGAGAGCGGCGGTTTTCATATAAAGATCCAAAAGGGGGTTTTCTGGTAATGACTGTATCGCAACATTTGTTAAGAGGGAAGTGCTGTGGTAGTGGTTGCCGTCACTGTCCCTACCAACATGAAAATGCTGCATTGCAGATTAGGAAATCAAAAATCTGGAATGGTGCCTTTTACGTCTGAGAATAGGTAAAGGATTTTAGTCTGAAGTTAGCACATCCCCTTCCCTTCAACTTTGTTTTCAGTGTTCGATAACTTGAATAATATTATGATATTGATTTGTTTCGAAATTCGCAAATGAAGTAAATTCTGGAAATTGTTGAATTACTAGAAAAATATTATGGTATCAATTTTTTTCTAAAATATGAGGGCTTGAAGTGGCCAACATGAGGAAGTAAAAAGAAATACGCGAGGGAGATTATGCGCAAACAATGAAAGTTCTTTCGCTTCCTTTTCAATTTATTAAAATGATTGGAATGGATATAAATATGGATAGCACATTTGGTAGATTCTAACAATTTTGGGGTCGGGAAATGTATAAAATGTCTTATATGCCTGTGAAGTTTTTATATATGGTGCTAGCGAAATATTTTTCGAAAGTACAGTCTATGACATTGCTTTACCTCTAATCCGTTTTTTTGATTACTATATTACTCCGGACGACGGTTCATAACATATATGCTCGTTGTAAAAGTTTCAACTGTTATTTTCATTTTGTATATATGTAATCTTACTTTATTCTGTTGTTTACTTTTTCTCGTTTAATATTTTTTAAGTACAAAGTAAAAAAATATAAAATGAAATATGTTAATCTTTCCTATGGGATTGGCGCCTTGGAACTGTTACGGGATATACCATAAATATGTGTCACAGATTGTTACTCTTGACCTTTCATATTGATCTGTTACGAAATATATTTACGTGGCTCTATAAACAGTTTTAATTATCTAATAGTTGTTATGAAGTGCACAGTAGACGCTTTAGGTAAGTGTTCGAATAGAGAATGAAGGAATCTGGAAATACTATTAAGGATATAATGTGTACTTTCGGGAATGAGGAAATTCTTCGAAAGAAGTAAAAAAAGAGTAAAACTGACATTAGTTGGAATATGAAGAGCATAAACCAGGTGCCAGTAACATGCATACAGTTTTTGGCCATATTTCAGACACGAACTGAGTCGACATCGAACTAGGCCACCTAGTACAGGTATACAGCGACGCACGCGACTGCTGGTTGTCGACAATTCCACACTTGGTAAAGAAGCCAATACATCTGGTAAATTAGCCTATTGCATTGATGTTTATAAACCCGGTGGTCGAGAGAAGCATATGCCTCATGCAACACTTGGTGACAAGGTAATACTCTCTGCCATTATAAATTCTACTTTGTACTGAGAGTTCCAGGAGATGATAAGTAAATCATATTGTTAAGTCAATAAATAAATCATATTGATGCCATTAATGGAAATAATCGTATGTTTAGATCCTGGTTGCAATAAGAGGAGAGATGAAGCAGGCATTTGTAGTGGGAGCTAGAATTCATGTAGACTATCGAAAACATGGAATACCGTCAACAGATACCAATAATATCGTACTTCTTGTAAGTACCAATTTTGCTAATTACATACTGTCTGAAAATATTGGAACTAATTTAATCGCCCTAATTCTTTCACACTACATTTTTAATTTTCAACCCTCTTCGTAGTTTATTTGTGTGCATGTTACCCTACCATTTTGCCATTTGAGGTTTGCATCTCTCTCCATCTTTCTATTTTCATCCTTCCAATTCAAGCACATTTTTAGAGTCTTTTCTATGTTGAAAAGAGAAATATGACAGAGCTTCGCAAGTTGCCTGATTCTCACAATATTTGGTTTGTAAATTAGAAGTAATATAGCACGCTACTTTTTTAAGTGAATCCTAATATTTTTATTACGGTCCATCAACTTATATAACATCCATATCCTACAGTACGGCTTCAAAAGATGTAATTGTTTAGGGTAGGGAACAAGAATGAAAGGTGAAAACTAAGTCAGCAAAAACGAATTCAACTAATTGTTTTTCTGCCTCCAAAATGAATTCAAGTTTTCAGAATGAATTTATTCAAGGTTCAGAACGAAATCATAAAATAGCATATTTCTTTTCCAGGATGACGAGGGGAATCCACTTGGAACCCGAGTATTGATGCCAATTCCAGCAGTTCTCCAACGAAAGCGAGCAAATTTACAATTTTCAAAAATATTATCAATTGCCACAAAATATTTTTAAGTCAACTGAGATTTTATTGTTCGTTGTTTTGTATTTTTTCTTCCATATCAATACGCAACAATACTTTCTTGCATTTTGATCTTTTGTTGAAAATTTGTACAAGCTGTATTAAATTACAAATTATCATATTGAGTCTATATCACCGAACCTGTTACCAGCTGTGTTTCAAACAAATCCACAACACGTTTTATATCTTTCACTTGTTGAGCCAATTTTCGTATGCCAGCCATTGCTTCATTAACTTCCTCAACCTGATGTAATCAGAGCTTGTCGAAAATAGGTTCTCGCCACAAATACAAATGCATCCCCAAATGGACCAAGAACAACATGTTGCAAGGCTTGTATAAAAGAGTAAAGGATAAGATTTATATAAAAGAGTAAAGGATAAAAAATTGACCAGACAAAACAACTTACTTTTGCTAGCAGGGCATAGGTATTTTTAATGGTAGCATCCACTGAATTACAGGACTCAGCTATTGCATCAGCAAAACATTCCGTAGCTTGAACGGTTAAGTCACTCATTTCTGAAAATCTCTGTAACAATTGTGGCAATTTTAAAAGGAAGAAAACAAAGAATAAAAATGTTTCTTAAGCAAGACAAAAGTTGATTTGCTTAGTAACTTTCCACATGTAAAGCGAACGTAGAAAAGGCAGAAGGGATACATATCCGTATGAAGTAATTTATTACTTGATTTATTAGTTAGATTTCATGCGGTTTTATTATTTCATTTATTAGTTAGATAAAAGACAATGGGTGAAGATTCCTATGGAATAATCATTCCATATTTCAATTAAGCACTTGCCATTCAGTGATCCACGTAAATTGCGCAACACAATATCTATATTAGTTGAAATATCTTTTGCATAGCCCTCAAGGCTTGCCAGGATCTCGGGATCAGGCACGAGACTATTCGAGTTACTCTGAAAGGAGGTTTGACTTTCATCCGACGGCATACTGTTTTGCTTGACACTGTCACGAATTCGTCCCTCTATGTTTTCAACTACAAAAGTGTGCTGTTGAGCAGCGGTTGGAGAGCTGGATGTAGTCGGCTGCATTCCGATTTCCGAATTTTTTGATTCGGAAGGCTGATCCATCACTATCAACTTTTGCAAAAAAAACAAAAAGCTTTCTCGGATCGCTCCCTAAAATAAACAAAAACCAGAAAATATTCGCTTTCATTTATGGCAACATTACCAATAGTGCAAAATGAGGAAGGCGCTAATTTCACCTAAAATTTTCAAAAATTTACGAAGAAACATTCCGTCAAATTAGCGTGACCACTTCTAGAACTCTTCTAGAATTGAAATATTGCAGAATGAGAACAAATTTCGAAAGAAATAAGGCTACGAATACAATCGTGAAGCACGAAAAGATATTCTAAATGCTAAGCGTACAACTTATTCCAATCATGACTTTCAAATAGCTCCTCCGTACGTGAACGATTGCGTGAAGGAGTTGATGAAAAGGTAGCAATCATACTCCACCAAGGACCTCTTGAATATTAATACAAAAGCACGCGCACACCAATACCACCACAGGGTCACATGCACGTAAAATAGATTAAGGTAAGCTACTCTTTCGGTTATCGACGGCTCACTTTTTTTAATTCTTCAAAACGTGTTTTGTGTTTTGTGTGCGGTGTTCGTGCAAAAATTGAGCATTGAGACGTTTGCAGTACGTATGCTTTAAGCGTATTATACAAAAATAACGGATGACCATACTTTTTTACATTTTCCTTCCCTTTTGCTTTTTGTTACCGAAAAGAAAAAATAAGCTGCTAGCAAAGCACAGTTAGACATTCGTACAAACACTTCTTTCCCACGTCCTATTGCTACGTGATTCATCGCTAAGCGAAGATTTACTCTCTTCAGTGAACTTTACTCTTTCACTTAACTTAGAGGTAATAGTATTACATCACAATATATTTGGTTTGAGCAAATATTTGATAAGAATTAAAAGGAAGTTGATTTGAAAAAAACTCTCAAAAAACTCCTATGAAATAAATGTTTTTGTTGCTCATTCTAAATTAGGTAAAATTTTGCAACAAACCAGTATTTTAATACTGGTTGTATTAATCTAACTTTAAAAAAAAAAGCGTACTTTAGGATTTAGGAGTTACAAAAACATTGCTTAAAGTTATTTTTGTTTAAAAATCATGTCCAGAAATACATACTATATAAATCAGTATTTAATGAAATTGCTACTAGTGATTTCGCTACCAACAGCACATTCTCTAGGCTTTTTGAAGGAAGATTATCGTTGTTTTAAGTTCCTGATTTTTTCCCTACTTTGTTATCACGGTGGTACAGGTGATGATTTATTTTGTTTTATCATTTCTGGCGAATGTCGAATTCGAAAGTGTGTACTAGATGTTACATGCGAAACAGTAATTAGCAAGTCTTTTGCCAGTCCATCCAATTATTTGTTTCATGCATTATATGACTTATTATGCAATTATCATCGCAAAATTTGTATCTAAATTGTTTTCAACACATTTTCAACGCTTAGAATTGTAAAGGGAATTGATTTTTTTCTTTCCAATATATTTCATATTCAAATCGTTTTAAGCATTATAGATTGTGAAACTGTGAAATGAAGTGCATGGATTGAAGTCGATCATAAAAAATTTTTATGCATAATTTTTATTAGTTCTATCATGTACTGTTATAATAGTTGTATGTGTTCGTTACATTGCTATTCAAACATAAATGATAAATACTTTCTAAATGGCAAATTACGATTTGAACTACGCTAACTATCATTTAATTAATTGATGAAATAAAAATTCAGGAAAGTGTCGGAGGCGTCATAAATTGCGATTGCGTGATAGCTTCTTCTGCAGCTCATAGATTAAGTATTGACAATAAGTTAAATCATAAATTGAGAACATTGTCAACAGGAAGTATGCACTGTACAATTTTTTTCAAAAAAATCTTTTTTCAAATTTTTTCAGTATTAACAAACATGTCGAATTTGTCATTGAATTAGAAGTGAGATTGTTGTTTGCCTGAGAGATTAAATTTTAGACCTTTTTAATTTCATCTATTGGTAAAAAAGACCAAATTACTATTGATGAAGTAAACAACATTCAGCATTCTCATTCATAAAAAAAAGCCAATAAACAGAGAGCAAAAATCACATGTTACTAAGGTAAATTAATTTTATGATTTAGGTCTTCAATGTACAAACTAATGTCAATAAACCAGTTAGGTTAGTATAAATGGCCTGAAATGCAAAAACAAGGTACCATGAAGTTAGCTACTACCTATGATTTCATAGCAGTGAATTTTTCACAATGCATGCTTAACTGCAATTAATAATTGCAATTTAATTACGATGGACTTTGTTTAAAAAGGCTTGATGGTCGATCATTTTTTACGTGTTTAGCATGTCGCGCTCCACTACTTCAAACAATTACTAATTATTAAAACGATGGTGAGGAGAAGCTAGTTTGTTTCACGATATCATGTTGTTTGGATGAATGTTTGAAACGGTTATTGTAATTTGTAGCTGATATGATATCAGTTGGTGAATCATTACTGAGAAATGCTTTTACAGTTGATTTAGAACGGTAGGATTTCGTTCACGCAATTATTATTATATCGTCTAAAGTAAGTTAGCAACAAGTTCACACAAAAAAAAAGCGGTGAAGCTGAGAAGTGCAATTACGCTTATGCAAACAATTTGTTTTCCCTCAATTCCGCAAAAAATTTCTCCTAATATTTCGAACATTACATTTTGTGTTTTTTTTTCCTTAAGCAAAAAAAATTATTGATTAAATGCTTTTTAGGCATTTTCATATTTTCTCATTAATGCATTCATTAAGAAAAAAAATATGAACGCTTACGAGAAAATATTCAAAATTTATCACATTTTTTATTTTGCTAAATTTGAATAAAATTTCCTAAATTACAATTCTTCTTTTTTTGTCTCTTATCATTTCATTTAAATTTAACAAAACACAAATAATTAAAGTAAGAAAAGTGTTTATATTAAAATGTAAAATTATATTGCAACATTTCGATGCTATTAATGCATGATATTTAGCTAAGTGGGGAAAAAAAGATGGAAAGAAAAAAAAATATGCATATTTTTAAGAGTTGTTGATAGATGAGATAGATAGATAGATACGGTTGCATGAGAATTTATTTCACTAACGAACACAACAATTGTTTACAAGTGTAGCAGCAGCAGGGGTTAATTATCATTATCGATACATCATTATCGGATGGACATATGTGTGGTCATCGGTTGGGCCACTAAATCAAGCCAAGTGGTCTGCTGTAGAAAGCAGCTTTTGCAGCTTGCTGCATGAATTATGTTGTTTCTGGTCCACTTCATATACGTATATATGTGCACATTTAATGTGTGTGTGCGTGTGTGTGTGTGTGTGTGTGTGTGTGTGTCACATTCCTGTCGTTTTTTTTAGCTATTATTTCGTTAATAAGTGTACTTATCCCCGTATGTTTTACTACAACTGATAGAGTAGAGGGAAACATTTTTCATTTTTCTTTTAAAACTATTGTTAATTATCATGAGTGTGTTTAATTATTATGTACCATGACGTCACAGCCGTTCAATTTGTTACTCTTTAAGGGAAGGCAGAAAAGAAAGTTCACTCTTTCGCTGCTTTCTTGAATGAATTCATTGAAATTTAGAGGGAGAGAGAGAGAGAAAGAGACATACACGGATACATACGGACATACATACATACATACACATTTCGATTTATATTTTAATTCAAAATGCGTGTGAGAAGCGAGCAAGCAGCGAGTATGGGTGGTTAATAGGAATATACGTGGAATAGTCCCCGTGTGTATATGGATGTGTGTGTGTGTGTGTGTGTGTTTTATCAAATTTTGCATAAAACATATTTTGCATATTTTACAAAATTTATATACGTCGTGCTTCTTCCATAGTTGTTTGCAGAAGAGAAGAAAGCGGAAATAGCTGTAGCACTAAATGATCATTTTTACTATCATCACAGAAATGGTCAGTGAGATAGGTCTGTTTTGATTTTACAACACGCTAGCTCGTTCTTCTTCATCTGTATTTCACGCGCCCAGTCGTTCTTCTGTTTTTCACGCTAGATCGTTCATCCATCATACGTTATGTCATTCTTCTAGATTTCATTTTTTCATAACTTTAGAATGACCCATACTGTTTCCCTTTTTTATTCACCAATTATCAAATTTAGTTGCATCGTCAACCCTGTCAAATTACCCTACTGTTTGGTGGAATGAATGATCTGAAATTTGTCTGTTCGTCTGAAATGTGTCAGCAAAATATCCTTACAGCCTTACTTGTAAGTAAAATAGTGATAGTTTATCAGTGTTAATGATACTTAATCATTAATACTGAAGTAATTTGCAAGTTACAAATGTTTCTTACATTTATTTCATCTGATGGCATTCGTTGATTGAATTCATAGTGAATCGCATTTTTGATATATTTGAATTAAACCATGGATCAGTGAAAACTCAGCTAATATTACTCTGTGTTGTTTTGTGCAAATTTGAATTGAAATATGAATTTCTTGATATAAATCAAGAAATTCAGGTGCTTTTGATGCATAGATAAAATGAAATTTTTGCAAGTGGAAGAGTGTATTAACTGATATTTATGAGTTTTTCATTTGCAATTTTCTCGCTTGAATTGCTCAATTCTGTCATATTTCCCCTCAAATTTGTTCTTTTTCTATGCAATAAATGTGGATTATGAATTGTCTTTTAGTCATTTTAATAGTTTCAACTAATCCATAACTCCCTTGATTGGCATAAATAGATGTAAAGTCATCTATTTACATTGCTATTTCATATTTTATATTGCATATTGCTATTTTAATCAAATAATTTCTCCGTGCTGACAAATTCCTTTCATCCTTTTCTTAAAATAATTCAGGATTTTCTGCTTTATATTAGAGGCATATATAGCGGTCTTCGAATTAGAGTAAATGGCGAGAGAAAAGGTTGAAATTTTGGAAAAATGAGATAGGTGAGGAAGTTGAAGTTTGATAAACTAAGAGATAAACATTTCGAAGGCTCACAGCTAAATCAATATTTCATTATGTACATGAAAATAAATTATTACTGTTGTTACTGTATAGAATTTGGTTTGTAACTTCTAGCTTACGCATATATTTTTATTGTAATTTTCATTTCAGAATGGTTGAAAAGCTCAATCGTTCGGAGGAAGCTAACGGAAGCATTCCATTAACTGTGATGGAATTGATTGTGTTTGCTGATAAAATGTGGACAAGTAGCTGATGTGAACAATACGAAAATGTCATACTTTTTGAGAAATTTTGATCTTGGCGAATCACGTACGAGCTGTGCGTCACCAAACATTTCACTACATCCATCAAAAGAAAACAGTAATATTTTGCTGTTTCAATTACCTTATTTTTTGATTTTGTTTTTCCTACTATTGCTATCATCGATGTTACCGCTTGCTTGTGAGTTGTATTATTCAATTATTTGCTAAATTAATTTAACAATGTGATGAGAGTTCTTGGATGTTGAAATTTCACATGTTTATTGTGTTGTCTGACATTTCAATTCATGAGCTCATGAAACATATCGAACAAAAGAAATTTGAATTAGTGATATATCGAGAGAAAATATTTATTTGCATGATTTTTCAATGATTTGCAAGAAAAAATGCGTTGGTTAGAAAGAAATGTGTCAGGAGTTTTGTTTATAATTCATTATTTTGATTTGGTGATATTTTTATTTACCGTTTCATAAATCTAATTAAAATTTTTTGCAGATTTTGTGCAGCCAAAGATAACATCATGTCAGTATGCGCAACTGTTGAAATATTGCGCCAAGCTTCCGCAAGGTGGTCACATTTTACGCCTTCCAACTGCTCATGGACGACGATCTATGTGTGCATCAACGGATTTCGACAGTAAGTGAAGATAAATGAGTAGTTGTGAAGTAGAAGAAGACCAGGTTGTACCGCAAAGTAAAGATGGGAAATGAAAGTTCATATAGCAAATAGTGTATTTAACTTGGAAAGATCTACTGATTTAATTTAATTGTGATATTTTAGCTGAAGCAGCCTGGGAAGGTGATCGTTTTCGAGTAATGATTGTGGGCGAAGAAAAGCGAGGTGCCGATGAAACAGATCATGGATTTCAGACAGCTTTGCTTGATCTAACACCTCATTTGGAAATTCTTGCAATTCCATCAACATTTGGAGTGGTTGCTATTGCAAGAGCTATTATTTTAAAGTAAGAAAGGCTCAATTTTTTTTTAAGTTGATATCTTTGCAATTACAATTTTTATATTTAAATTCTGTAATCTTATGCTTTTTATCACAGCAGTTTTCGAAATTATGATGATAGGATTTTCGTTGTATTATGGAAATATATTCTTGGGTTTCATTTTCAGATACACTCCATTTCTGAAAGTGGCTCTTTCATCATATGGCGATAGCAAAATCGATTGTCAACCTGTTGTAGAAGTGGAATGCAGAGATGAATCCTTGGGAAAAGTATAAATGCATTCTTTTAAAAAAAGTTATTTGTTTGAATAAATTAGCGATATGTTCACAAAATATGCACTTATTTTAGGTTCGATAACAATTATTCAATTTAGTGATATATCGAAATTGCCTAGAGTTCAAATATTTCATTTTTTAGTGAATCTTGAATCTTCTAATTTTTTTTGTGTTGTTTTTTTTTTATTGGTGTAAAAGAGAAAGAGTGAAATTGTACGGATAGCGTATTATGCTGTCGATTAAGGTTAGGAATGAGAATGCAATAATCTTTGACCATTTTTTCTGAAAAAAAAAGTTCTAGTGATTTGTAGAGTTTTGTTTGATATTTCAGATTCCAGGCGGTGGAAGTGAAATAGTACTCTTGGGATTGAAATGCATGTTTTCGGTGTTGTATGAATTGAACAAGCGTGAATCAGAACTTTGCGTTGAAGCGCTTACCTCATTACTTCATTTGCTGGAACATATTTCAACTGATGCTTTAGCCAATGAAGCGTATGCTTCAGTACAAAGCATGTTTAATATGCTTTCTCAATTAAGGATGGAAGGTTGGTTAATAGTTGAAAATTTTGATAGTTTTTGGACGAAATTTCAATTTTAATCCCAGAAAAATTTCCTTTTTTCCAGCACATTGCATGCTGATTGTAGTTTGTAATGTTCATTCAATCCGTAATTTTTTTTATTTCAGGAATGCTTTTCCCGAACTATAATTTCTGCATCAAATTGAATGATTTCATTGCACTAAAAGCATTATAATTTATATTATATCTTTCTAGATATATTTCTTAAATTTTACTAGTTTTTTTTTTGATTTTCGACAGATGGAAGTCAAAAGTGTTTTGGTAGATTCAGGTAAATTCTCAATTATATTTCAGGCGGTAACGAAGTATCAGCGAAGGCAATATCATGTATGATTGCTCTAGCGATTGCTTACGGTGCTCCGGAATTCATCCTTTCAACAGTGGCCACTCTATTCTGCGATCAACTGATTAACTTATCGGCTAGTGCAACTTTACTAGTTGAAGTACCCGAAAATTATCAGAAATTAGCGAACTTGGTGCGACGAGCCTTGCTGCGGAGCAGTAATGAACCGGGATGGTAAATGTTGAAATTTCTTGTGGAATTAAGTTCAACATTTAGAACCGTCACAGTTTTACCTTTTATTTGATATAAATAGAAGATAATGAATTATTTTTCGCTATCAATACGCAAATTATCGAAATATATTTCAGTATCGGTGATTGGTGGTCGCATTGTTTGACGGAACATGCGGTACTATCATCCTTTGATGTACGAATACCGGATGATATCCTTCCGGATACTCCAGATGATCGTCGACTTACGGGAGCAATTGCTTCTGATGGTATAATTAATGTTGAATTCTTTAAATAAGATGCTGGCAGTATGAGACCGCAAAAGATTTCAAAAAAGTAGCTTTTGAATTAGCATTTCAAGAAATTTTTCAGGACTTAATTAATAGCTGTATATATGTACAGGAAAGGAAAACTGAATCACAAAATCTTTTATTTTCCGGTTTACATGAGTAATTCATAGTTTTTAGCGATTCCAATGAGAGAGAAGTGAAATGAATGAGAAAGTCTGGTACACGAACACGGAATTCAATTCCTAAAGATCCAAAGAATATTTCATGTTTAGGGTTTTGTGGCTTTCAGATAGATTAAATGTTTTTTTTTATTCTCTTCCTTCGAATTAACTTTTCGAATAAATTTTTCTTCTCTGAGTTTTTTTTTTGAAGGAGAATATGTGTATGTTCTCGCATGTTATGGTTTATTCAAATATGGCACAGGTCTGGCGGAAACCATCGAAGGCAAATTGTATGCTTCCAATAATAATTTAAAAGCAAAGTAAGTCCTCGTAATTTTATGGGAAAACTCTTTACTTAATATAGCAGTACATCAAAATTTTTTACGATAAACATTTTAACAGTGAGGCTTAGACCGATTTTTTGAGTTCATAATTTTATGAAGTTAATGGATAAACGAATTTTGATATAATCTTTGAGAGTAGAATCAAGGTAATCAAGATAGAATACGAACAAGGTCGGAAATAAAAGATATTCTTTTTATTAAGTTAAAATTCCAATTTGCATCATTAGTTTAATTATGCGCAATAAATTGTAACGTTATTGAATGCTTTACCGTCACTAATTTTTTTTTCTTTGAAAGTGAAAGAATTTTGATGTTTCAGCAAAGGTTCATGGTTAACGGTGTGTAACGGTGCTTTATATCTTCGCAGGCGTCATTCATGCCGTATGTGGGTTATTGATATTAATACTCTTCGGGAGATTGGAGAAATTATGCTGCATACAAGTGTCAGTTCAGGTATCACTAACTAAAATCCAATTATTGGCTTCTAAAAGAAGCGATCAAGCCTTGGCAAGCAAAATTAGATATGAATTTTACAATCGAAGTACTAATTTTTCGGCTCCCTATACTATATAAGCTAATTTAATTCTTCTGTTATCAGTGAGCTCGCTTTTTTTTTCTTTCAGTTCATATTTTGATTAATTCTTACAGGTACCATTTTCACCGATGGCGCAACTTTTTATCAGGCTACTGTAGATGAACAATGGATGTTAACCGTAAATTTTAAAAATTGATTCAGATTTTGAAATTTGAAATTATATTTTCGGAAAAAGTAATGGAATTTGAAAAAAAAATTAGTAAAGAAAATAGTATACACAGTAATAGGAATAGAAGTAACAGAACATCATTTCCAGGTTACTCCTCTGGATGATTCATTCACCCCAATGCAGGACCTACGACAAAATCAAAAGTACCGCCTTGCTGAATTAAATTATATCGCTGCCGGTGAAACATATCCGATACCACATGAATTACCGTTAATCCTTCCGAAATCATTGCAAGGTTAATTTGCATACGTCGTATTTTTAAAGCGTAATGTTATCAAGATCAAGAGCATGGCGAAGTAAAGTGAAATGTGTAATTATCAGCGAAGCAAAGCGAATAAAAGTGAGAAAATGAACTTAGAGTTAGATGAGGCAAAAAAAATTTTTAACAATATTTATACTGTGAATGCTTTGAGTATGATGTTTTTTTTTAGCTCAGGCATCAGATTTGCAAATGAATCGAGATATGGCATTACTGCTTGCAAGAAACGGAAAAGTTTATTATGCTGGTAATGGTGCACGCGTAGGCTTACAGGTAAATACTAATAACGATTCTAGTGGATTTTGTATTTTTTTTCTGCTAAATGATTTGTTGAGATGCAGGTTAAGTCTTTGCTTTTACAATATTTAGCATTTCAGGATGTCGGATGCAACTGGATGAAGTTAGTTTTACCTGAATCAATAGTTTCAATAGCTGTTGGCTTTGATACGGAAACAATTGTACTGCGTTCTGGATCTGGACACTTATGGATTGCTGGTGTAGGGCCTGATGGAGCACGCCAAGGTAGTCCAACTGCTACTCGTTTTCAAAAGCAGGAAGCTGGCTCAGCTGCTCATAAGTTGAGGAAATTTCAAAATTTGAACAGGTAAGTAATATTTCTACAAGATGTCTCCAACGATTTTGCTCTTATGTTTCAGTAATAATTCTGTAGTAATAAAATAAAATAATAGTAACAAATAATATTAGATAATAATTAATTAATCAATAACCTCAAATACTACATAATTATTATTACTTCATACTGAATTTTTACTTATTCCTTTGCTTGACGACCTAAGAAAGTTTGGAATAATATCGCCAATGTTGGAATGTTGTTTTGCAAAAAATTCATGAAAATTTTACTCAATAGGCTTAATACTATTCTGCAAGAGGCACTGAAAGATGGTTAGATATTGATAAAATACCTCGTTTAAACATTCACTTTCATTTTGCCTGACAGTATCAAAAATCTGTAAATTTAGACGGCGCTGTTTATCAGTTGCGGTATCAGCGGGTTGCATAGCATATGTGGTGGATAATGGAAAGGCTTATGTTTGCGGCCGGCATGCAATGCAGTGTCATTCGGAAACGGGACATATTTATGGTTTGGAAAATGTACACTTAGCATCTATAGCTCTTGGCAAAACCCACGCTGTTGCAATTACACGTCATGGGCATCTTTATACGTGGGGCTTGAATAATCTCAACCAGTGCGGTAGAATTGAGGTGAATTCTTGAAAACGGTTATTAAACTGTTCGGAAAAAAGCAGGATGTGGTTTTAGCAAAAAGACGAAAATGCAAACATTTGGAAATTAATTAGCATTATCAAGCAGAAGATGGAAATATTTATGAAATAAAGTGCTAATAATATTGATTGATTAAATGCTTTTACTAAATTGAAATCGTAGTAATTTTTCAGTCTTACATGCATTCAGAAGCTACTACTGGAATAGGAAAAAATGAAATGTCTAAAAAATCGGAAGTTGAAGAAGCAGAACAAAGTTCATACTGCCTTCCAAACGAACATCTTTGGGTTAAAGATTTTGCTTCACTTTGTTTGAAATGTGGTCGATGTTCGGCACATGGAGATCGGTAATTTATTAATCATGTTATAATTTCGAAAAATTTACATTTTGTTATTTTTAATAATATTTTTGAAGTTGATAATTTCTACAATTTATAAGTTGTCTGTAATTTAATGATAGGAATTTATTCAGATGCGCACCGATAAGAACGGAACGTTATGCGAAAGGAACGCCGTGCACATGCGGCGAGGGTGAAACATGTTGCTTGAGGTTTAAACATTTTCCCTCTTGTACTTTGAGAGTTTTATCTTCATGTTGAAGTTTCGAAGTGTTAAATTCGAAATTGGCATCATCATCCTTCTTCTCCTTGCAAAATAACACCATCCTTCCAAACGAGAGTCGATTCACGATTCATTGAAATAATCATTTTTATGATTGAGAGGTGTAAGACGGGAAAATATTATCAAATAGTCATACTTGATATTCATTGAAATACTTGACTAATCGTAAAACCCATACAATATTCTCTTATTGGTTTCTTTTTCCTTTTTGGTGAAGAAAAAAAATTTTGTACATTTGTAAATGAAATACCTGAAACAATAAGCAAGGATTATTCCTCTCTAGATGTGGTTTATGTCGTGCGTGTAGTGAATTTGCGGTTGATGCTTTCGATCAGGACATACGAACAACACCATCGGGAGCAGTACTTCCACCAGATCGTCTCATTCTTCAGAGAGATAGTCCTGAAATCAAGGTGAGTTATTTAATTCATGCTATATCGCCTTCCAGCTATAAGTGAACGTACAATCACACGTTTGAATTCAAATTTTGTATTTATTGTATTGTTATTTTCATTTTTTTACTTACACTTAATGTATTGTTAATTTCATATTGGGAATTGTTTGCTTACACTTATTCTGAATTGAATCAACTTTTAAATGTAAACTTGTATTCAGGTTTCATCCGTATGTTGCGGTAATTATCACACTGTTGTATTAGCAGCTGATCGGCAGGTCTTCACTTTTGGTTCAAACTGTCACGGGCAGTTGGGCGTTGGTCACGTAAGAAAATGTATTGGTCCACACAAGGTTGGTTTCTTTTCTGTCATTTCTGAAAGCAGTCTATGTAAATAGCTTCATAGGTTTTGAAGGTTTAAAATACATAATTGGAACCGATTGTAAAAGTGTCAATCTTCTCTTTCTTAAATACACCTGTCAGTCAATCCTATTTTCCTTACAAAACAGTTTTCTGTCTACACTTGCCAAAATTATTATGCATAACTGACTATGTATGGTGTGAAGAAAAATGCAAAGTATTTTTAGGTGAATCTACCAGGTAAAGTGCAAGTGGTTCAAATTGCTGCTGGCGCAAATCATACGGTGTTAAGGACAGCCGATGGATCTGTTATCACTTTTGGTGCTCATAGACAGGGCCAGCTTGCAAGGTAGTTGAAGTTTTAGTTTCAATTACAAAAATTCTTAGACAATTTGTGAAAAATTATAAAAAATGATGTTTAGAGAAGGAAACGAAAAAAATTGGTTTGCGGTGCCGTCATTTGTTGAAGGATATGGTCGTGGAAGTGGTACTGTTGCAACATGGATTGGTGCATCCGGTGATACTACCCTGATTCATAGTCAAATTCGTATCTATAGCAATGATATCATTTCAGATTGTCAGGCAAGCGTTAGATTTTTCGGTCACCAAAGTTTAGAAAAAAATAAACAACTTCATTAATGACGTAATCATCACATAGTTTCAAGCAGCATGCTCAAATAGTACTTGCTGCTCGGATATTCCTAATATGGCATTATTAGTTACATCAAGATTTTTGATGAGAGTATTTCTAGTGATATGAATATTTGGAAAGAAATGATGATAAGATACTGTTGTTAAAGAGTGTCACTGATATGCTGAAGCACTGTTGCTTCTTATCAAGAGAAAAAAATTCTTGAACCAGACCTCTGTGTAACAAAGGTTTGCTTCAAGAATTTTTTGAAAAGTTGAGCAGACCTCTTGTAACAAAAACCTTTAAAATTAAATAAAGTATTTGTTAGATTTTAAGCAGCTAAAAGTACACGAAGTAGTAATTTGATCTTTATTTTTTAAAAATAATTATATATTTTTGTGCGTATGAGTAGAAATATTCACATTTATATGCGCGTGCAAAATATACACTATATGAATACAAATGTGCATTTAACAAACTTCAAAAATAAGCAGCGTTTTTCGATTGTCTGAATTTATTCATTTTTATTATCCACTTTAAATTATTCGATTTTTTCCATTCTTCTACTTATAGGTGGTTGCAGATAGTGAAACGATAGTGATCTTTCCCAATCAAGTTGGGAAAAATTATATGGCAATACGACGTAAATTTAATACCTTTTATCAATATTCACTTGGTACGGAAGGTCTCTATACTAAGTATGCTGCTCTTTTTAGTCATTTTTTCTTTTTATTTTTTGTTGTAGAGCCAATTATCTGTGTGTCACATGGAAAAGAATTTGGCTTATTAAAACTCAATTGCCACTGGTTACGGCCCATACTTATTACTGATATACATCATTTACCTTTTCTGCTCTAACATGTCTCTGTCCAGTTTTTCAATTTCAATTCTAATTTATCGATTTTAAATTGCACGAAATAGCAAGAAATTTATAGCTGGTGCTTGGATTCAAAGTATAATTTGTTGTGGGGATTTAATACGGCTGAAATGCGTATCAGATCAATTACCGATTGTATTCCTGTTTCTCGTGAGAAATTCGAACCGGATGCCGTTTTTGATGAAACTGTAGAAGAGATTTTCAAAGAAATCA